>APFE030631586.1:0-16705 GCA_000404065.3 Pinus taeda | reverse complement strand
GACACCTAATCCTCAGCGATTGGGAGAATTTGAATGTGAACAGTCATCAAGAAGATGAACTGAACGATCACATTCATGTATATAATAGATAGCTACCTAATGGAATATATGAATCAGTTTTTCTAGAGTTACTCCTAGCCTGACAATGTAGACCCCATATGGTCAAGTCAAACCCACCATGAATATGTGTGAATTTTGTCAAAAGGTCACCCATTTGACAAATATAAAAACAGAAATTAACCTCCTTATTTGAACCAATTTGAATCATTGCAAATCTCTTCTATTTTTCATGCACAAATGCAATGTCAAGAGAAGGAAATTTAACATTTAATCGGATCATAGAAGACTACATTTGGCCAAGTTTTTACCTACTTATTTTGACAAAGAATTAGGTTGATCATGACCGATATTATTTCCATGTTTAATTGCAGAGAATTTGGAATTTGATCGCAAAATTGAGGGATATTAAACTAAAGTTGATTGAAGTTGAATTCAGGTTCGAGCTTGACCTTAAGTCAAATTTTTGATATTTGATCAATATTTAATTCTTTATTCTTTGGAAGTTTGAGTAGTATTGACTAGTTGGTATTTGGCCATGTTTAACTGGTATCTTGGACTTGGATTTGTGGCACCATATTTCTAGAATATTCTTGGATTTGTAAGTATTGCTAAAGGACAAATTTCTCCTAGAATAAAAGTTGTTGGGTTTTTCCCAAGGTTGATTCATTGTCTCTATTGTGCTTGGTTGTGTATTTATGATCTTATTATTTTCATTACATTATTGCTGAGATTTTCTTTGTATAATTGATCAATTATATAAATGGCATAAGATAAATTGATTGGAAATAATTAGGAATGAATTATCGTATTAGAAGATTGGTTTCTACTACGTATCCTATTTGAAAATTCAACATGGTATCAAATCTTTGTTAAAAGAGCAACCATTGAAGTCAGCCTTAGAGTTTTAGGTCTCTTGCGTAAAATGGCACCAAGTATTAGACTTGAATATGGGAAGGATGGTGCTATCAATTTTACATCTTGGAATACTAGAATACTCCTTATTTTGAAATAGAATAAACTTAAAGATCATTTGGAGAAAGTCATTCCAGAGCCAAATGTTGTTGAAGAGAAAGCGAAATATAAGAAAAATGAAGCTAAGGCCAAGATAATATTGGTATATTCCATAAAATATCACCGTATTCCTCATGTAGCTAGATTAAATACTGATGAGATGATATATGATGTTTTGGTGAAATTGTATGCAAGAAAAAATACCAACATGAAATTAGCCTTGGAAAGTCGTCTCCGTAATATCACAATGACTATATTAGATGTTTCTGTCTGATATCTTATGAATATCTCATAGGTCATTGTGGTGAAGTAAAATTATAATTGCAGACACAAATAAATTCCTCTAGCTTGATAATGGGTCTAGCCACAACTGATACATTCTATGGAAGATTTCCTTAGGTTAGAACCAATTAAGAGGGCCTACCTCTTAGTACACTTATCCTGTTTGATGATGTCCTTGCTTGCCCGCTCCAACTATCCCTCGCTTCCTTCTTCAAACACTTGGAACAAGTAAACAACAGCAAACAACAATCGTGATAATAGACAAATTGTAATTCAACCTACTTAACAAGTCAAGAAACATTAATCCATGAATATGAAAGATGACAAATCATGTAGGAAATGATCGATAATTGCATATATATTGAATGAAGAAGAGATTACAACCATTGTATTGATGTTGTAGTTCTCCTCTGACAAGACTAGGTTCCCACACACTTCTACTAGCATTCCATGATGGCCTCAATCAACAATAGTTTTAAGGCTCTTCCCTTTAGGCTTCAATCCAAACCAAAATCACACTTCTTCCTCTCACAAATAGAGAGCTACAACTATGAATAGCTTGTTGTTTACTCCAAACCAAAATAGCACTAACACACCAACATTAGCACTAACACTAGCTTGTGCTTGGGAAAAGGGAGGTTTATATAGGATGAATGGATGAGAGATGGATCCCCTTCTAATAGGATAAGGTCTTATCCCTTGAGGTAGTTCCATCATTATAGGGGAAAGGAGCCCAAACTGACATCCTCGACCCCATCCGGCCAAACCATTTACCGGACTTCCTTTACGAAGCTTCTAGAGTTGGAAGCTTCAGCTCTTAATTTAAAAAACTTTCCATAATAGGATCGACACATCTGTAACACTACTCAGTCACTCCAGTTTGTGCCAGGGACAATGCTAATCTCTGCACATTGGTGTGAGGAAGACAAGGGCCATTAGTGCTGGTCTTGTAAACTGGGCAAAACAAAAGTTTAAGGGGAAATGGTGCAAAAGGGAATTGATCTGCTCATGAAGAGGTACACAATGGGGGGTTTCTTCATGAAGGGAAAGCAAGTAGGGTTCACTGTAGAGGTCCTCCCAGATCAAGGAACGGGGAGTATAGGGACAGTGACAAAATGTTGTGTAACAGATGCCCCATAAAGCATGAAGGCCAAGCTAGAGTGAGGGATAAAATGCTTTATGAATCAGTGTGGGGAGTCGTAGTCTGCCGTCGGAAAACCTGCAAGCAAGTAAATATACATATACATAAGTCAAAACTCTATCAAATGATACATGAATCATGGCATGGACACATCCATCTAGAGAATGATCATGTAACTGGATCCAGGTATGGGCGCAACCATCCGTCAAAGAGGATCATAATGAAAGCAAGGTATGGTCGCAGCCATCCATCTGAAAGAGACATGCATATCAACATAACCATGTCACATCACATCGCAACCTGGAATTTTGTGATCTGAGCCCAGGGTCTTGCTCATTTTCACCATTTACCATTTTACCTTGCTGTGAAAACTTTTTTACTCAAATTTTCCCTAATTGTTCAGGAGAAGATTGTGGGAGGTTTGGGAGGTCATTCGTCGAACCGCGAGTTACAGGTAAGAGCCAAAGCCCTGAGATCTATTTTCATGTCCTTTATTCCTGTTTTTAACCATTTTTTTGGTTTTTTGAGGGGGTTTTACAAAAACAATTCGCCCTTGGCCGGCGCGACTTCTGGACACAGAATTGCACCGACCGAGGATGATTAACAAAGCCAGTTGTGCCATTAGTGTAGCTGTTTTTAAAACAGGTACGTCAATGTCATGAATAGGGAAAAACTATATTTCCTCAAAATATCACCGTTAAAACTCAAAATTTATGGGCCAAGCATGATTGTTGACTCAAATTAATGGCTTTTGCAGGAAAGAATCGTCGAAAATGGTGGACTGGAAAGAACGTGAACATGAGGATGTGGACACCCAGGCAATGAATGATCCAAATTTCCTGGAAGCCTTGAGGGCTTATGGGCTCCTCAAATTATTTCTTACGCCAGGGATGCAGGCCCAACCCGAGTTGCTTCGGTACCTGATTAGTCTTTGGGACATTAATTGGGAAATATTTGTCATTGGTGACGAGGAGCTAGAGTTGGAAACTTCATATATATACTTCATCAATGGACTGTCCCGAAGAAGGGAACCAATTAACTTGTACGGGTCATGACCAATTGGGGCAAGCATATCTTCATTTCTTGCTGATCATTGCCTTGAGGCCCTGAAATCCAAGGGTGGGAAGATTGAGATTTCCAGTGTTCGAGATCTGACACTGAGAGTGCTTATGTTGACCATCAACAGAGTGGTGGGGTCCCAGGTGAAACATGAGACCAACAAGTCGAAGTTCCCATATGCTATCAACTGTACATCACCTACGATCTTCAACTGGGTAGAGGTCATGAAGACCAACATAAAGCGCCAGCTTTCCAAAGCTAAGGCAGGGAATCTAAAGCAATTTTGCTTCAGATCTGTGCTCGTGACCTTCTTCTTGGAATGGGTGCCACTATTCCAGTATCAACTGATTGAGGTAGGTCCTCCTATCCCATGTGATCCGTGGATGGCCCGTTGGAGTCGTTTGATGCCCACGATCACTGGGGGTCAGCACATGTCATACAAAATTGCATTCTTTTCATGGCTACGATGACAAAAGATTGTCATGGAGGACTGGCCATACAGTGGCATCGACTTCTATGGAGATCTCGATATGCCCTTACCAAATGGAGAGGATTTCAATGATGAAGGTAAAAAATCAACTTTTTAATTTTGAGATTTTTTTAATTATTTTTGGTATATATGTGCTTATAACATTTCTCTTGTTAATGTAGACGTTGGACGAGAGCGACCTGTTGGGATGTCCCCACTAGCTAGGCGAGTCCCTCTCCCGATTGATGTTGTCGCTCCTTATCAAGAGGGGAGTGGCAATGAGGAGGAGATCATGAGGAACCTTGAGGGGTTGACTTGTGGTATCTCGGAGTATGCTTGGGTAGGAAACATTCCTCGTAAATACCAGAGACATATGGTGGGAGTCTCGGATCCGATCTGCCAATTGCTGAATCATGTCGCACAAGCTGTATCATGCTACCACGATAACCATGCTGATTAGCTCCTAGGTCCAACATTTACAGTTTTTGAGGCCTGCGTACCACAGATATATTAGGCCTACGAGCCACCGATGTTATTTTGGACACACATCTTATTTTTTGGGGTTCTGATGTATCAAACATTATCACCATATATATATATGTTGTATTTTCTTGTCTACTATGGTACAAATAGTTTGTTTTATCTTTTTACATGTTTCATAAATGTCTATCCATCACATAATTAGCTAATGCATCTGTCAATGTATTCATGCGTCTAGGAATATGATGATATGTAATGTAATAAAAAATGTCTTTCCAGTAGACGAATATAGAGATACATTCTCAATATTTGAGGGTTTCTGAAGGAATATTTCCTATTGAGTTGAAGGATGACAAGCTATGAATCCATGTTGACAGCAAACTCCCTAATGTCAAGAGCAATGGCTTCTGACAACAGTTCAATGACCGCACTATATTCTGCAATGTTGTTAGTTTTGCGACCTAGATAGATACCTTGAAGGTCAATCAACTCAACGTTAGGGTCATAAATAGCCCATGTCGTGGATGACAGGTTCCAGGTACTACGGAAAGCACCATCAGCGAAACTGATGTGGGGAGTCGCAGACATCTCCAAAGAAAGAAAAGCATAGTAATAAGAAAGATGTTTGAAAACTAACACACAAAACCACACTGCACAAGAATGAATGACACACTAATGTACACAAGTAACCATGCAAGATGACCTAAGCATAGTACTTCTTGAGAGAGTCCATGTTGGGACTTGGGTAATCGATCAACACAGATGGACATCGGAGTTTTACCATTGACATGACGAGTAAGTGTCAAATCGACCAAATAATAGAGTAGAACTCATATAAGGCTTTGCCCCCATGCCCCCTGGGTGAGGAGGGGTTACGAGTCAGATGACAATCCCATTACAATGACATGCAATCGGTAAAAACTTGGGGAGGGAGACAAATCCTGAATCCATGAAGAGATGAAGGTGCCATTAGTTGAAAGATCTTGACCACGTTAGGATAAATTGACATTTCAATAGGCGATTGAGAAGAGAACTCTTCGAGAATGATAGACATGACTCCTAGACGAGGTAGGAATGAGGAACGATAATGAGTATCAGTCCAAGGTGGTTCCTTGAGAGACATTATTTCCATGATACCTTCATCAGCAAGGAAGGTCTTGACTAAGGGATCAGGTGATTCTAAAGTGCCAAGCCACGGGGATTGAGAGTACATATCAAGAGAGGTCTTCGACGTAAAAGAAACAGAGGATGAGGAACTCGAAGCCGAAACAATTTCCATGTAATTGAATTTGGTAGGACTAAGCGGCATAACCTTGCCCCAGGTATCAACTAGATCTGGTGAAGGTATGACCCAAGGATCAAATTTAAATGAGACCATGTTGATAGAGGCAACATGAGGAGGTGGGAGCAGAAAAATTCCCATCAAGGCAGAATCTTTGAAAATACCTACCCCCACACTCTCATAGGGAACACCAGTGTGCCTGACGTACAGAACACTGCCATCCGAGGAGGAAAAGGCAAAGAAAGATAGCTGGTTGAGAGTGAAAATATTCCCTTGATGGGGAAAACAAATCACACAAAATAGGGAGGAGGCTACAACATGCATAGCATGGGTCCAACTCCGACCGAGTAGAAGATTATAATTGAGATTGGCATCAAAAATCTCTACCTCAACCTGCACTATATTTCCTTCCAAAGTAATGACAAGGTTAGGTAAGACCCTGAAGGGTCGCGAATCGTGCCCATCGAAAGTTTCCAAAGTGTTTGGAGAGTGGTTCAAAGAAAGAGAACTAATAGCCTTCCAACATGTGGTTGACATGATGTAGGTGGAAGCACCTACATTGATGAAAATCTGGTGGATCTTCTTCTCATTAATGATTACCTGAATGAGAAAGGAAATCTGATGAGGGAGGCATGAAACATGGTTCTCTAGATCAAAACATATCAAATTGGAATCGGTGGGATCGATACCGTTGATGGCTGACAACAAAGATTTCCATTGCGATGGGTAGCTTTGGAGCACCTCGAGAGTCGACATAGTTGATGGCGCTAGAGCCAAATCCTCAACAATATTATAATGTTGAGTGGCTCGGGTGTTAGGATTGTACGAGGATTTTCACAGCACACCTTGAGAGCATGGTGAGATAGTGGAATCATGGTTAGGGTACTCGACATGAAGAGGGCCAGAACTTGAGGTAGAAGAAGAAGTGGTTGCTTCTTTCTCTTACCCAGCTGTCGAGGCACGAGTTTGATAATATTTCCATCTAGTAGCCATGTTAATAGGCATACTCATCATGAACACTTGAGATCCTAAGGAAGCAGATTAGGGTTGGTCTACCATTTGGGTTTGCTGAGACGAAAACGGCTCTTTGAGAATGACGGTGGTCCCTTTGAGCAAGTGACTAACTTCAGATCATCGGGGACAATGCTTAGTATAGTGATCTTCCTCATAAATGATGCAGGGATACTTAGGTTTCCATTATGAAGATTCTTAAGTAGATGATTTCGGAGGACCCTATTTTGGGGCATTGACTTTACCCTTGCCTTTGCCTTTCTTCTTACCTTTCGAGGATTTGTTCGTTGTAGTAGACTGGAAAACGTGGACCTTTGAGGTTTTACCAGGGCCAGGTGGATTCTGGGACAAAATATTAGGAACGACAATGCTGACCGACTTCTGTTTGGAAGAAGATTTAGTAGGAGTCTGGGATATTGAAACAATGATGGGAGGTACAATTTGTGACTTTGATGCTGCGGGATCGGATGATGGCCATGGCGCATCAGGTAATAAGTCGTACAAAGTGCCAAATTGAGAGTAAACTAGATCCAAGTACTGGGCATGAGATATGGCTTGCTCTTCAGTGATGCATCCATCCATAGCTATATCATGAGAAATTGGGGCCACGAATGATTTTGTGAACCATTCAGTGAGTCACTGATCAACAATCTCAAATTTGATCAAGAGACGTCTATGTCTCCATTCATGGATATGATCGGAGATGTGTGTCACACTATCTTTCTTAAGTGATGTGAGCAAATAGGTTCTAGTTTCATAGTGAATCGGAAGCTGAAAATGTGTGAGGAAAGCCATGGCTAAAGAGTTAAAGTCATGGTAAGTACTTCAAGGCAACTCGATGTACCACTCAGCTGCAGTGCCCGTGATAGTTCGTTGGAAAAGGCGGAGATGAATGGAATCGTCAATGTATGAGTTTGACGAGCACAAGAGGTGATATGTGTTCACTTGGGCCTAAGGATCTTCTTTTTCTTTCCCATCAAACTTTGGGCAATTGCTTGGTATCTTGGATGACACCGGAGGCCAGTATGGCAAATGAAGGATTGGATCATTCGTAAGGCGAGATATATCTGGCAACTCGAGTGTGGCCAAGAATGGAAATTGGGTGTTAAAAGGCATGGGAGGTCGATAAGCAGGTTTGAACGGAGGAGCCCATCCCTATTAGTAAGGATTTTGGCCCCATAGTGGCGGATTTTGGCCATATGGCATTCGAGGTTTCCCGTTTTGCAGATTACCTTGACCATAGGGAGGATTTTGACCTTGAATACCTTGGAATTGTCTGGTCATAGGTTGCTAATAAGCAACATATGGGTTAAAAGGCTATTGAGGCTGTTGACCTTAGACATATGGGTATTGGACCTGTTGTCCTTGAACATACAGGTGATGAACCTATTGTCCCTGAACAAGAGGATTTTGGACCTGATGTCCTTGGGCATAAGGTTGATACACTTGTTTCCCCTAGAAATAGGGATTTTGTACCTACTTCCCTTGACCAAAAGGATTTTGAACCTGTTGACCTAGGGCGTTAGGGTTTCCGGCCTGATGCCCTTGGCCAGAAGGATTTTGGACCTGTTGACTTAGGACACTACAATTTTGGGCCTGCTGCTACAGGACTTGACCTTGTCCCAACCCTTGCAAGGGTTACCCATGCTGATATGTATACAAGGGTTACTGCTTCCTGGGTTGGTTTTGTTGTTGCAAGGGTTGACCTTGTGGTTGTAAAATTTTTCCCTGAGGCTGCAGAGGTTGGCCTTGTGAGGACATGGGCTGGGAGGTGTGCGGATTATATTGCATCTGTTGTTGCGTGGTTTGTTGCAACTTTTGCAAGGGTTGACCTTGTGGTTGTTGCAGTTGACTTTGCTATTGGATCATTTGCCCTTGTGGTTGCACGGATAGCCCTTGCTCCAACAAAGATTTTCTTTGTGGTAACAAAGGCTACCCTTGTTGTTGTAGAGGTTGCCCTTGTTGTTGCAAGGGTACTTGAATAGTTCCCGGGAAATTTCTGAACTGAATCTGGCCATAGCCACCTTGGAAGGTGGATGAGCCAGGTTAGATGTACTACCTAGACTAAAGGGTGTAAGGTTGATTAACCATTCCTTGAGAACCATATGGAATGTAAGGAGTTTGGTATTGGACCTAAGCCTCGTACAACTACTGATACTAAACATTTCTTGGTCCAAATGAATCAACAAGATTCTGAACCTGTTGGTACTGGACATTGCTTGATCCAGTAGGATCAACAGGGTTATGAATAATACCAGAAGAAGGCTGGTTCATACCAACTATGTGAGCTTATGAGCGACTCACATTGGTGGCACCTGACACCATAGAAAAATTCAAGTTTTTCCCCCTAGGCAGTGGTATAGCCTGGCCACTAAATCGAGGGATGGAAGAACTAATAGAGACATTCTTCGAAACTGTTGGTTGTGCCTGACGGGTAATTGGGATTGACGATAGGAGGGTATTTAGAATGATGGGTTGCACCGGCACTGAGGTAACACCCTGTTGGGAAGTCGTGTTCACAATGAACAGACCTAAAGTTGGTATGGCGCTTGATGCCTAAATAGGGTTATGGTAAAGTGATGAGGCACTAGGTGTACCTGAAACCAATTGTCCCAAAGACACATAGTTGGGTGGAAAACTAGTGGGAATACCGCTTGTATAGGGGAAACCATCAGGAGGAAAAGGTTGCTCTTCATCCTCAACAGTGTGTGGAGTAGAAACTTCGAATTCTTCCAGAGAGGTGACTGGAGCATTGCCTTCGGGTTCCATATCCGTGAACAAACAACGACGAATGGCTGAAGAATTTATGAGGGGATAGTTCCAAAGAAACACCTGATTGGTCGTACGAACTGTAAGGATGTTGCGGTGATATCACAACAGGGTCAAATAGAGGATTCAGAGGGTAGATAACCAGTCCAAGCTGACCGCAGGTGGTCGGTGAGTCCTCAGGAGTTCGAACAGGATTGTCCAGAGATTCCGGGCCAAGATCAGCAGATGACATAGTATTGAAAGTAGGCGGAGGATGAGATGACAAAGGTTGAATGCGCAGAACAATTCCGAGTTCAACACCTTGGTCCTCGAGTGATTTTGGTAACTCAGGAAATGGCTCCTCAAATAATCTTTCAGATGAAGGAGAGGAAGAGGAACAAGGGTGAACCAGATGGTTCAACCATGATGACCTTGTCTTAGTTGATAGAAAAGTTAATTTCAAGGCTTTAAAATGTTCTTTAAGGGAAACTCATGATTTGGTCTCAGAAAAGACTAACAAGGGGTTTTCGAATTGTGGGCAATCAATTATTAAGAAACATAAAAGACTGGTGCTCTTTCATTTTTTAAGAGTCGAGAAGGAAACAAAGTTGACTCTATCGCTTTCAATTGGAAACGAGCTCGAAAGGACAAGTGCTCGAATGATCTTTTAAGTTTAATGAGTAAAAAAGATCAAATGACTGCTCTAGATGATCTAGGTAAACAAGATTACCAGGAAACCTTGAACTGCAGAATACCTCCCGACGAACCAAGAAGTACGAGCAAGCAATCTCCTCGAATGTTGTGTTCGGTGTATCATGTTTGCAAGGTGACCGACTTGGCTTCCTAAGGATAAAGGATTTCATCCTAGAGGCGTCTCCCGTTATATACTTGACGGTATGGGGAGCACAAATCCATACTAGTAGTGTCTAATGCCAAAGCTAAAGACACCTGCTAGGTTTAAAGACGTCGGAATACGTCTATAGTTTATACCTTCTAGATATGATCGTTAATTGTCAAAGGTGCCTTCGTTTAATTGAATTCATTTTAAAGTTTATCTTGAGTTATGTTTCAGTTTTCAAGTCTTAGCGATGCGACTTGAAAAGCCTTAAATGCAACTAAATGAGACAAGGCCCTTTCAATTCGATGAAATGCCTACACTAGAGGGTAGAAATTACTCAATCAAATGCAAACAACCATGCAACTAGAAGTGAAATGATCTTTCACTACCTTACTTTTTCGAAAAATAAACTAATGAAAAATGCATTCCAATTCCTAATTTCCTGACAAGCACATATCTAACAGTCCTTTCGAAAGGAAAAAGAGGTCTTTTCCTTTTTCAAATGCCAATGAAATTGTAGTCTTTTAGTGATGCAAGCTATTGTAGTACAATGATGCAACAAACTAAAATTTCATACTTTTTCATGAAACAATGACATAAACTTTTCGCATACAACTCTTCAATGAAAAAGTTTTCGAGACAATCATCTCTTCAAGCAAATGAAAACATGAAAAGAAAGGCTCATTTGGAGTAATGAAGCAGCGACTTTACCAACAACAAGACAAGCAACGTAATCCATGCTGGAAAAGAAACATTCAGACAAGGAAACGAAAACTTTTCAAACTTGTGTAATAGAGGTCAAAATCATAAAAGGATTGCAAACGAAATGCAAGGAGTAAACACACCTACAACCTGACTCACTGAGTTCACAAACAACTGAATGGACAACAATCTAGATGCCCTAGTGTCACTGACCACCCGATGACTCAAGCAATCAAGCAAAAAGATGATAAGCCAGCAAGAAAACAAAACCAAATGAAAAGAAGCTTTCTAGTTAGGGAGAAAACGGTCTAAAAGTCTTATGGGGTCAAAACCATAAGAGCAAAACACACTAGTCAAGATTGGGGACAAACCCAATCTTCACCTACAGGCATCAATGTGACTTCCTAACTGACAACAAGCACCAGAGGCTAGTCGATGCAATTGTTTCTCAACAAATCATGCTAATCGGTGCGATTGTTAGCGGATTAAGCGCGCTGATCAAGGGGGCCAACAAAAAGATTAAAATTTTGAAACAAAGACTAGATCTTCTACTATGAATTTCAAACTTAGGCCATTAAGCAGGAGAAAATAAACAGAACCAAACGGAAAAAGTGGAACTAGAAAAGTTCACACGAAATCATGAAATCCAAGACAAACAAAAGGATTGGTTCCCCAACGGAGTCGCCAATTTGTGGTGAAGTAAAATTATAAGTGCAGATACAAAAAAATTCCTCTAGCCTGATAATGGGTCTAGCCACAACTGAAACATTCTATGGAAGATTTCCTTAGGTTAGAACCAATTAAGAGGGCCTACCTCTTAGCATGCTTATCTCGTTGGATGATGTTCTTGCTTGCTCGCTCCAACTATCTCTCGCTTCCTTATTCAAACACTTGGAACAAGTAAACAACAACGAACAACAACCGTGATAATTGACAAATTGTAATTCAACCTACTTAACAAGTCAAGAAACATTAAGCCATGAATATGTAAGACGACAAATCATGTAAGAAATCAATTGATAGTTGCATATATATTGAATTAAGAAGAGATTACAACCATTGTCTTGATGTTTCCGTTCTCCTCTGACAAGACCAGGTTCCCACACACTTCAACTAGCATTCCATGATGGTCTCAATCAACAATAGTTTTAAGGCTCTTCCCTTTAGGCTTCACTCCAAACCAAAATCACACTTCTCCCTCACACAACTAGAGAGCTACAACCATGAATAGTTTGTTGTTTACTCCAAACCAAAATATCACTAGCACACCAACATTAACACTTCAACACTAACAATACAATAACACTAGCTTGTGCTTGGGAAAAAGGGAGGTTTTTATAGGATGAATGGATGAGAGATGGATGCTCTTCTCATGGGAGAAGGTCTTATCCCTTGAGGTAGTTCCATCATTATAGGGGAAAGGAGCCCAAACTGACATCCTCGACCCCATCCGACCAAACCATTTACCATACTTCCATTACGAAGCTTCTAGAGCTGGAAGCTTTCGCTCTTAATTTAAAAAACTTTCCATAACAGGATCGACACGATTGGAACACAGCTCAGTCACTCTAATCAACGTTAGGGACAATACTAATCTCTGCACATCGATGCAGGGAAGACAAGGGCCATTAGCATATGTCTTGTAAACTGGGAAAAACAGAAGTTTCAGGGGAAATGGTGCAAAAGGGAATTGATCTGCTCATGAAGAGGGACACAATGGGGGGTTTCTTTATGAAGGGAAAGGAAGTAGGGTTCACTGTAGAGGTCTTCCAAGATCAAGGAATGGGGAGTACAGGGATAGTGACAAAATGCTATGTAACATTCATAGATGAGCTTGTAGCCATTGGAGACACGATTGAAGATCCAGATCTTGTTTCAATTACTATAATTGTATTTTCTCCCTCATGGGATCCTTTATTCAACGAATATGTGCATGATCAAAAGTACCCATATTTGATGAGTTATGGACTAATTGTGTTAACGAAGAATAAATATTATTGTCCAAAAATAACTCACAAACTCCACATAATGAAGAAACAATGGTTATAGTAAGCATCAGGGCCTTAAATCCTTCCAAAAGGTAACTAAAAGACCTAGAACTAAGACTAATCCCAACAATTTTCTTGCCATTGTTCACATTCCTTTCATTCAAGGAACCATTGATAAGTTGGCTCGAATTCTTAGGAAGAATAATATCTTTGCAACCTTCAAGCCACTTAACACTATTATTTCTTCCCTTAGGGCTCTCAAAGACCGGATTGACCCCTCTAACACTAAAGGCGTTTACATGATCCCTTTCTCCTATGGGTAGTCTTATATAGGTAATACATCTCATCCTATCAAGCGCAGGATTCAAGAGCATGTTGCGGAACATCATGCATAATTATTCTGAGTCTTCTGCTCTTGCCGAGCATTCTATAAATACTAAGCATCACATTTTTATTGAGAATTCTCGTGTGCTTGCTAAAATATCTCATTATCATCACAAAATGTTTAGGGAAGCCACCGAGATAGAGAAACAGTTGCTAACAATCTAAACAGGAATGATGACTAGAAGATCAGTAAAAATTAGATACTCAATATCTCTTTCAAGTTATTCTTATTCTTAAATTCCTCCTCTTTCCTACCTTGTTCTCTAGCCTTTGTTCTTTGTTTTCCCTTAGTTCTTTATTTTGTTTCCTTCCTTTCATCCCATCCCCTCCCCTCTTTTTTAAGTTATAATTAACTAATTTATTTCTTTAGGATTATTACAATTCACTTTTTTATTTTTTATTCTTAATTAGTATTATTTTTTAATAATTTTATTATGTATTGTATTTATTTTACTGTAATATTATTTTACCTCAGTTTTATAATATTTAATTTATAATAGCTTTAATAAATTTTTTTTTTCAAATGTGATTGGTTCAACCAGTGTGGCTCTTATTATGCCATCATTAGTTCAACCCTCACTGGGTAGGATTTGTTTGTGTTGTACGCGGTAGTTCAGAACGCTGTAGTCTAACTAGCCGTAGGAATTGCCCAGAAAGTTATGGAAATTCTGGTCATACTTAAAGAAAATCTGGTAAGAATTTTTGTAAATCCAAGTTCTAGTAGTTAAACTTCAAAATTTTAGGTGTCCTCGAAGTTTTTAATGGTGCTGAATCTATTTCCACCATCAAAAACGCGATTCAAACACTACCTCTACAAAAAATTTTGAAATTTTTTTACCTGGATTCTAGCCACTTTTGACCGTCTAAAAAATTCCTCCGCCTCGGTAAACGACTCCGTTCAAAACAGGTGTATGCATTGATGCAGAGTGGATTTTATGCGTAGCAGATATGAAGAGACAACGACAACTTCAGTACAAAGCTAATATATTCCAACATGCATTATGCGTCATTACAATGGCAACATTAACATTTGGGGTGGAGTTGAAATAATATAAGCTTAATATATATTTGGAGCAACCTTTGAAGGAGGGTTATCATTTGGGGCAACATTGATATATATTGGATCAGCAATGACATATATTGGAAAGCAGCTTATTATCATGGCGTTGGTATCATTATCTTGGGCAATGTATTATCTTTGTATGATTATCTTGGCAGCGTCCTGGTGGTAGATACAACATTTATTTCACCGGAGAGCGTTGATAATATTGTATTCATATGGAGTTATATATTAACATTAGAGCACAACATTTAATACATATGTAGCAGTGTTGATATATGGAACACATTTATCGCTGGAGCATTGATTTGGTTATATGATTATATTGGAGCGTCCATGGTTAATAAGGCATATGGCACTTGTTCGTTCATTACACTTGTGGCCAACGTTTATACATTGCAGCAATGTAAATATGGAGAAGAATGGTGCTTTAATACAATGGCATGGTGCGTAGATATGGCATTGACGCTTAAATACAATATGTGTAATACTTTAATACAATGATGGGTTATACATTTACAATGCAATGCATTGAGTTATGTTCCAACAACATTACGGTTATACATTTACATTGCAATGCTTTGGGTTATACATTTACAATGCAATGCATATATTCTAACAACATTGATTAGTGATTGAAGCAGCGTAATATTTTCTTGGAGCAATATTATTTTTTTGGAGCAGAATATATAACTTCCACTTATAGTTGCATTGGCCAAAACCTGCAGAAGGCTTTGTTTGTGTCGTACGCCGCCGTCGCAGTGTCATATCTTATTCTCAAATGCCATATTTTCATGATAATTTGTACAAGCTTGTGGGGACCCGCCATTAATGCAATTAAACTTTCACCATTCTGACTTGGCGGCCAGGCGGATGGATCCATGCACACACGGTGTAAGGAAGATGAGTTTATTAATGGTGAACTTATCGGCCCAGAGACATTCTGAACCGGCTTTCCTTTACGTATAGGCATGTGCGGAATTCTTTGAAAAAGCAAGAGCTGTTGTCAATGTGACGGTATCGATGATGCTTGGGTGGGACGCCCTGGACTTCAAGCTTTCACACAACGGTAAGGAAACGAGGAATGGCGTCCAGAAGCAACAAAAGCAAGACACACTTCGGCGTGCTGTTTGTAGTTGACAGTCTCTAACATCCTGTAACTGAAATTCAAGACTTTACAAAATAATAAATTTATGCATTTCGTTGTAAGATTATTTGTTTTTACTCGTTCAAAGAATTTTGTATACTGAACATACGATACTTAGAATTTCGTTCGGACATAGAAATCTGGAATAGATTCTGAGTGACATCTTATCAAGTTCTTTAGACTTTTCATTTTTAAGCTTGAGTTTTTTACGAGATGAACTATATTTCATTGCTTCACTTTCTATACTTCGTCATTTTAAAAAATACATACCCCGAGCATACTTGAACATGTTTTCTAAATGCATTTCTATGGAGATTTAAATGATCCACATCTGCCGGATTTTGATTATTTTATCTATTCTCAATGCATAGCCAGAGCATAATTAAATTTCCTGCTATTGACACAATCTTTACTTTAAATTTTTTTTTGCCAAATATTTTATTATTTTGAAATTTCATAGAGTAAATTTCATAGAGTAATTAATGTAATGTAAATTTTTATTTTTTTTAACAATTATGTAGGTTATGTTCAAATTGTTATTAGTGAATTTTAGGTGAAATGAAATAAAAACTAATTGAAATATCTTTAAATATTATGTATTCAAAAACACACTATTAAAAATATATATATCATAGTTTTGTCAAAAATTATATCACCTAAAATTAATAATGTAATTGTTTATTTGCTACATAAAACTACATAAAACATTACTATGTCAATATTTTCTTTATTTATTAATTCATTTATTGTGTTTGATAAAAATATCTATTTGAGCTTTAGTTTCACTTGTGTAGAACATATACATTTTTTTCATATTTAGTATATTCATATATATTTGTGATGTTTATCTTGGGCATATTCATATGTATTTGTACAAATGTAATATTGTGTATAAAAGAATTTGATGAGAGGTTATATATATGTATATGTTAGCAATTTTAGTTAGCAGATTTCCAAAGCAAGATAACAATATTTCTTTTACTACTTTTGGTAAAAACATTTTATGGTTGGGAAGTATGGTTCTAGAATTTTGGTTTCAACGT
>APFE030631578.1:131664-142943 GCA_000404065.3 Pinus taeda | reverse complement strand
CAAATAATCATCAAGTACATGTAAATCACCCAATCTCCTTATACAATGAACCAATGAATCACCCAACTCTTCAGAATGTTGTAAATAGAAAAGTAATACCAGAAATCTAAACCCAGAACTCTACAGCAATAGATAAAAGACAATCAACAAATGTTTCAATAAGACCGCAACTTCACCAACAGGGGCCTTTATATATCCGCAGCTCTTCTGAGACTGAACTGCGCAGATCCGCACCGGTTATTCTTCTGCTCTGTGTACTTTTCTTCAGATCCGCACCTTTACTTTTGACTTATAGCGTACATCCGCACTGTGCCTTCCTCTTACCTGCGTACCTCGCACTTCACCCTTTTCTGTGATGTGTGCGCCCTGCACTATACCTTCTCCTACGCTGCGTACCCCACATTGCGCCTTTGGCTTCACAGCGTACTCTCGCACTGAGCCTTTTACTGAGCTGCGTATCCCCGCACTACGCCTTCGGATCGCTTGCAGACTTCTTATTAGGGCCAAATTTACAGTCCTCCAATGTGCCGCATTCAGTCAGATCCACAGATCTGTTCATGCACCCGAGAGATCACGACATGTCAATAGATTCACCTTGATTTATCTCCTTGATTTAGATCTAGCTTTTAAAATCAATCACCCAAAATTTCAGATCTTAAGATATTCAAAATTCACGAGTGTGTGGCCAAGAGATCTCCTTTCATTTTTATAGGCAAGCCCTTCTCAATACCATGGTCCAAAACCATAATAACACAATACCATGAACCCAATACTTGGGATCAACACTTTTGGATGCAATACCATGGACAAAAACCATTCAATAAAAAACTATCGGACTAATACCATGAACCATTCATGAAGATTCCCACGTGCACGTGCTTTTCTGCATTGGAGAGAGTGAAATTGGGGTCCACTCCTTCTGAACGTATCACCTGCGTATATGCACGCACTCCTTGATCGGCGTACCTGCGGGTCTGCAGCTTATTCTAGGATTACCTGCGGGTATCTTAATTTCCATGATTTTGAGTGCCTGAACTGAGATCTGCTACAAGAGTGAGTTGCCATGAAGTAAAACACCTGTACCATAGAGCCAAACCAGAATCATAATGGCAACACTTAAAACAACTCCAATGGCTTCTCCACTAGCATCACATTCACTTGAAAAGGTTTATTAAAATCAGGAAAAATCAAAATAAGTTTCTCAATAATCTTTCTCTTCAACAACTAGAAGTTCTTTTCTACTTCAAGATTCCATTTAAATGGTTGTCTGTTCTTCTTTAGAGTATCAATAATAGAAGCATTGAGCTTACTAAAATTCCTTATGAATTTCCTATAAAAACTAGCAAGACCGTGAAACATTCTTACCTCAAAGACACTTTTTGGTGAAGGACACTCCCTGATTGCCTTGATCTTCTCTAGATCCATCTTTAACCCATCAACAGAAACAACAAAACCCAAACACACCAACTCCTCCTTCATGAATGAACATTTCTTTAAATTTAACAGTAATTTCTCTTGTTGCAGCCTCTGTAAGACGTAGTTCAGATTTCTGACATGTTCCTCTTTTGATCTGCAATAAACTAATATATCATCTAGATATACTATTACAAACTTACCTATAAATTTGTTCAAAACTTCATTCATGAGTCTCATAAATGTTCTGGGAGCACTTGACAACCCAAAAGGCATTACCATCCATTCATACAATCCTTCATTTGTCTTAAAAGCAGTTTTCCACTTATCCCCTTCTCTAATTCTGATTTGATGATAACCACTTTTTAAATTTAACTTTGTAAAATATCTTGCCCCACTCAAACAATCCATGAAATCTTCAATTCTAGGTAAAGGAAATCTATACCTGATTGTTATCTTATTGATTGCTCTTGAATCAATGCACATTCTCTAGCGTCCATCTTTCTTTGGGCTCAACACTATTGGCACTGGATAAGGAATCAAACTCATTCTAATTAGTCCATTGTCTAGTAGTTCCTGAACCTGTTTCCTGATTTCTTCATTCTCTGTGTGAGTCATTTGGTACGTTGCTTTATTAGGTAGATTTTCTCCTGGAATCAAATCTATATGATGGCTGATTTTTCTAATGTGTGATAACTCGTCATGCAAATCATCTACAATGATATCACAATAAATGTCTAGCACCTCTTGAATTTCAATTGGTAAATCATAAACTTTAGTGGAAGTTATTATTACCTTGGGTTTGCAAACCAATGCAAAAATTACCTCATCTTCTTCCAACTGCTGCAAGTACTCCTTTCCACTCAACAAAAGGGTCTTTGGATCAGGTTTCTTTGATGCATCCTCTTCTTCCATAGGTAACAATGTATGATTGACACCATCTTTGCTAAATTTATGTGTTCTTCTTTCCATCATGCATAACTCCTTTGTCATACTGCCAAGGCCTTCCCAGCAATATGTGACACACATCCATAGGCATCACATCACACATAATTTTGTCTCTGTATTTTCCCTACCGCAACTCCACTTCACACTGCTCATTCGCTATGAACTGATACCCATTTTGAATCCATGACACCTTGTAAGGTGTTGGGTGTTTATTTTTCTTCAATTTCAACTTCTCCACCACTTCTGTGAAGACCAAATTATATATACTACCACTATAAATTATCATCTAACAACACTTTCCTTGAACCTTGCACACAGTCCTAAACAAGGTATTTCTTTGTGCTAGTTCAACAATTTCCTTAGCTGGCTTTAGTAAAACTTTGCTAACTACTAAAGACTCTTCTTTCTCTGGTTCATTTTATTCTTCTATTACCTTTGTTGCTTCCTCTTCAATCTTAGAAACAATTGCATTCCTCTGATTTATTCCTATGTTTTCTAGGCACTCATAGGCTCTGTGTCCCAGGGTGTTACATCTGTAACATCTGACTTCTCTTCCTCTACCTCTACCTCCTCTTCCTCCAGAAAAATTCCCTCTGTCACTTGCATTACCTCCTGTGGATGCATGCTGACTTCAGCTACTGCTAGCTCCATCTCTACGTGTTGTAGACCTTCCTCTACCACCTTGACTTCCCCTTCCTCGGAAAGTACCTCTATTTCTGGCAGACTGCTTCCTCATGAGTTTTTCTTCACCCTTCAATACCATCTGATAAGCCTCTTCTACTATTTTAGGAGACAGTACACTTATCTCATCTTGGATCTCCATTCTGAGACCATTCACATATCTTGCAACCTTCTCATCTGTATCTTGGATTTATCTTGCTCTTATACTCACTTTGTAGAATTCCTCTGTGTATTCCTTTACTGTCGTAGACCTCTGTCTAAGATTTTTCATCCTTCTAAATAATGTTTGCCGATAATCACTTGGCAAAAACATACTTTTTAGCTTTGCCACCGTTATGTTCCAATTCTTAATTAGCTATTTACTAAGTCTTCTTCTTTCTGCCTGTACTTTGTCCCACCAAAGTGCTACATGTCCTTTCAGTTTTGTGGCAACAAACTTTACCTTCTATCCTTCTTTTGTTTCTTCATAGTAACAGAATTTATCCATGTCACTAATCCAGTCTATCAATTCTTCGGGGCTTAAGCTTCCTGTATAGATTGAAACTTCAAGTCTAGGCTTAGATGTGGATCTCAATACTGACTTAAATAATCTCATTTTAGGAGTTACATCTGTAGGTTCCTCATCTTCTACAACTCCAACTTTAGGTTCATTGACATTTCAAGCATCTACATCTCTTCCCATTTCCATTGCTTCCAATCTAGCTTGCATTTGTTGCATAGCTTCCAGCACTTCAGCATTTGCAACTAGTCTTCCTCTTCTTCGACCACCACCTCTTCCTCCAACTCTGAAAGCCATGTTGGATTTCTTTTTCTAATCCTTGAGATCATGTTTAGTGTTAGTAGGCTGCTCTGATACCACAAATGGTGGTCTGGTTGTAGGTGTAAGGGATAATCATTCAAATCCTGAAACGATCTCCTCAAGCGCCGGTGGAAGTTCTTCTTCTATTTCCCTTGGAGTTTTAGTCATCCGGCTCCAAACTTAGATATCTTACTAAAACAACCAAATTTCTAAATTTGCCTAGAAAATAGCAGAACCTCTCTCATGGAACCGAAAGAAAACAAGTTCCAGCTTATAACTTCTCAGGTCTGAAGTCTGTATTAACTCGTGAATACTTTTTCCATGTGACTATCTTTGGATCATGGCCTCCACAACGGACGGTTACGATCTTCAAACTTCAACGAAATTAAGCCATAATTGAATTTCTCATCGGATCCAAAATTTTTATTAAACACCATTCACTTTTCCACGTGATATCCATTGGGTCTTGCTCCTCTAATCG
The DNA here is from genome assembly GCA_000404065.3 of Pinus taeda. NCBI lineage: Eukaryota > Viridiplantae > Streptophyta > Pinopsida > Pinales > Pinaceae > Pinus > Pinus taeda. The sequence continues at coordinate 138,621 of APFE030631578.1, read as the reverse complement.
GATGGTCCAAATCAATTGTACTATTAACCTAGTTTGATAAAATATCATGTATGGTTTTTGGTTAAGCCTCGATGCTGATTTGCGTAGGACTACCATAGATCTAACTGTTCTGTCGATCGGATGGCTCCAGGGTTGTTCTTTAGGGTTTGTCCGCTTTTATCGGGTTTTCCTCGGTTCCACTAAGTTTTTTTCTTCCACCATGTTTAGACTATTTTAAACTATATTTTCTTTAAAGATATTCTGATTATCCCAATACATAGAAATAAGGATTTAATCATGATAACACAAAGTTATATTATCAACCTCGGATTCTAAAGGCCAAACTAGAAATTAACAATACACAAAGATGTTTTGAAGAAATCCAAACCTCTAGGATTTAACCTTTCATGCACAAAATACACAAAGATATATAGATACACTAATTCCTTACAATCTAATTCTCCATAACCAAAATCCAGCCAAATCCTCTTACAATAAATACTTTACATCCAACAATATGATCTTCAATCAGTGGATCAAACCTATCTAATCTTAGATAAATACCTAAACTGCTTGATATTCTCCTCAAGAATCTCAACCAAATCTAAACTACTTGAATTAATTACAAAATCATTCAAATACCTATAGTCTAGCTCAATTCCTATCTAGAAAATTTGTAAATTGACAGCTAAAGGATCCCACTTCTTTGCTTGTAAACTTTTTTGGATTTTTGGAATAAAATGAAGCCTTTTGTCTTTAAGCCTCATGCTCCCACATCACTCTAATTCTAACCGAAAACTCAAAAGACAAAGCAATAAAAAATATAAAAACTAACCATATTTTAACTAATTTTGAATTTTTATTGTTATTATTGAGGGGCTCTTTCCAACCTAGTATGGTAGAGATCTTATAATGCCCTGCCATTTTGATCAAGTCAAATTAGATTAAAAAATAAAAAATAAAAATAAAAATTTAATAGTGATATATATGTATAATATAACTATAACTAATTAATAAATTAATAATTATACGAGTCTATATCCATATTAACTATTGACATAGCAATTGTTGAGAGATCAAATCTCTTATTATTCTAAAAAATGTTTGCATATCAAGAGATTTGATCCATCCAAACCCTTGTTAGATCTAGACTTAAGATGGATAATGGAATATATATACAATATATAAAAAAAATATGGAATACAATTCTTAAACATTGAAATTTAACCCCAGTTCAATGTGGAGATTATTAATTTATAAATCAGGTTGTTACAATACCATGGCCTGTCAATCTTACATGCCCAAAAAACCATAACTTAGTTGATATTATGCTTGTTCATATCACTGTTTTTTATTTAATTAATACAATTAATTAAGAGGGAAAATAAAGCATACATTTTTGGAAATAAACTTCAATATTTGATTTTTATCTACTATTAAAAATATTCAAAAGAAAATTATGGATGTTAAATTCTAACATTAAACTAACTATTGATAATTAAATTAAAATTCTAAAAACTTTATTCTATAATACACATGTCTATCAACGTACTTACACTATGTGAGAATACTTGGAATATTTCATGTAATTTATGTTTATGATGGCCATAAGGGTGCCTACTTTGTCTTAGCATTATTTAATCATGCAATGTGGATTATTCATGGATTCCTTTTCAAGAAAACAACACTCGAAACTTTATGTGTTTCTTGCATTATTTATGCAGGTATATTTATTTTTCTATTTATTTTTCTTACATTATTGTGTAGGTATACTTATTCAATCTTATATATAAATTCGATTATGCTTATAAGGGTGTTTGTTTTCAAATATGTTTCCATTTTTTTTATTTCATTTGAATAATAGGGATTTAATATTATAAAATATTTATGAAATTTTTTGTAATACTAGTCTGAAATAAAGAATTAAGATTTATTGCAAAGGTAGTTATGCTCTTTTACTTTTGTCAAAATTTGTTGGGATATAAACTATGTGGATGTTTACTGTGTTGTACATTTTAGGACACCTCACAATTTGTTGGGAAATAAACTATATAGTGTTGTACCTTATGGATCAAAAAGCAAAGTGATTTGCTTTTTTCTTTCTAGTCCTAATGATGGGTGATTTTTTCTTTTTGGTCCCTGATGATGTGTGAAGTGTCCAACCAAAACTTTGGATAGGGTAAAAACCTACTCTGTTTATTTCTCAAAATATTTTGACAATATGAAAAAGTGTCAAAATATCCACTCTCTTTTTACTTTACAATTTGATTAAGAAAATGTTATAAAATTAAATTAAAATATAAAATATTTTGATTGTGAAATGAAATATTGTTTTCTGGGGACATATAGGATTAATGATGATGATGATGACGATGATGATGGTTAACATCTGCTGAGACCAAACATTGGTCTGTCCAACCTAAAGAAACAAATTATTTATTTTGATTTAAGATTTTATTCCTATGCTCAAAAAGCTTGGAGAGAAGCCTCCCAAGCCCACTATAATTTTGACATTATAAAAGACTAGGAAGGTCAGTATTGTAAAAAAGATTGTGAAACTGAGATCTAATGTGGTTGTATGCGGGGCACTCTAAGAGGAAGTGTTTTTCTTCCTCGATGTTCCTGTTTTCACATGTATGGCAGATCCGTTCTATCCTTGCTGTTTTACGAACTACCCAACGACCTGTTTCACTATGGAGCTCATGAGAATTCGTTCTAATCTTTGCTATATTAATTTTCTTCTTTGAGCTAGTTAAAATAGAGAGATACTTTTGATCTTCTAGGGTGGGTTTGATAACTTTCTTATAATAACTTATTTTTCTTTTAGCGGCTAAATCTTTCTCACACCACATTTTTTCTTTGAACTTAGAAGTAATTATGATATTAGTCCATGATATTGAAAAACAATCTCTTTATTGATTTATAATCTACATAATAAATGTAAATAGATTTAAATATTTAATAATATTATTACCTATTAAATTGGTTACTATTATTTATATATATATGATATATAACACATCATTATTATTTTTTAGTTAATAATAATACATTTAAAAATAAAATTAAAATTAGTAATATTTTTATGATCTTTCAAATTTTAATATAGTTAATGATGTAAATTATTTAATGTAATTCATTATTATATTTTTTAATATAATAATAGTATTTAAAAAAAAGTTATAAATTAATTAATTATTTTAAATTTTAGCATTTTTAAAATTTTAATAACATTATGATGAAGAAGAATTGTCGTTCTCTAAAATTTTGTTCATGTGATCAAAGAGCAAGGAAAGAAGCATTAAGATCGCTATAATTGTGTTGGCCTAATAAGTCAAGAAGATTGGAGGTGTCGTTGATGATAACGAATTGAAAGTGAATGTGAGAGCTAAACAATTTAGAAGGAAGTGATTTTCATCTTCTACCTTCTTAGTATCACAAATCTAACAAATTCTATCATCCTAGAGAGTCTTAAGAGTAGACCACGTACATTCTCACTCGGAAACTCATGACAATGAATTCTAATCCTAGAAAAACAATAGTCAAAATCACCAAAATAATTTAAGGTTCTCTTTTAATACCTGGCCCTGCCCACATATGGAAATAGATGCCTCACCCGTCATAGATATGCGTTCAGCGAGAGCTATAACCATGGAGCAAGAAAACCTGGCCTAGCTACCACAGATAACAAAGAACGCCCAGCCCATACGAAGCAAGGGACCGAAGAACCTGTTTCACTGTAGGTATACCTCGGAATTCTTAGAATGAATCCTTTATAGGGCCCTGCTTCACCATTACGCTGCCCTGATACCCACGCAGTTAACCCTCGAGCCCCTCCTACCGCTGGGGGTCTTTACCCTAACATTCTACTACGAAGGTGACGAGCCAAACCTTGACCATTCTAAATCCCCCACTAATCCCCGACCCGTCATGAGGCGGCGCTCTCGGACCCAACAGAAGGCATAGGTTTTTCCCCGAAGGTACAGAAGATCAGTGATAACATTTAGTTTAAATATTTATATTATCATGTAAATATTTTAATGTTTATCGACCTTTCTTAACTAACCATTTATTCATATAATTTAACTATAACATTATTATTGATAATTTAATTATGATAATTAAGCAATGCAATTTCCTTTGGGATACCCTTCAAGTGTATCTATCCGATGACATCATCTCTTTTTCCCCTCCCATGAAATGTCTTTGTTTCATTTTTTTTCTCTCCACATTTTAACTCGTCTTGATCAAATACATCCTATGTGCTTTTTATTGATATGGTTTTTCTGAAGTATCTCAGCGTATTAAAAAGAAATCTAATCTTTACAATTTCAAATTACTTATTAAAATTATTTTATTTTATTATATTAAACTTTATATATTAAAATATTTTTACTAAAATTATTTTAAATAATTTTATTATATTATCTTTAATTTATAAATTATAATTTTATTTATATTTATATTATAAGGGTGATAGGAAGGAGATGCATTATAATTAATTTTGAAAGAAATTTAGCCATTACATATTTTTGGCTAAATGTATTATTTATTACTCGACATAATATTGATTCAAGATATGGCAATTGCAACTATTGTAGTCTTGGGAGACTCTCTAATCACTATACAACATTTGAACAATGACTCATCTCCTAAAGGAAAACATCTTAAGCTCCTTCTCCAAAGAATTGATTGTGCTCTAGAAGACTTTCTCTCGAAGTTTGTCTATCATATTCTAAGAGAGAAAAATAGAGAAGCAAACAATCAAACAAATATGACTTACCTTGTCAATGTGGGTTAGATGGAAATAAATGGATCTGAGGGATGAATATCTATACGTTAGATCTAATAATGATGCATAATAACATTACACCAACCTCACCGCAACTCATAAAAGGTGGCAATATAAAAAAAAAGTAAAGTTGGTTAAACATAACAAGAGATATTTATATTAAGATGTCATGCCTCCCGCTAAGCGATCATACCATGTATGGGAGAACACCCTATTAAATCCACTTGCTCATCCGCGATGTTCATACATAATCACCTACCTTGACTTGACCACAAACTTTACTATGTGGAGTTTTATGAAGCTAGGCATCATAAATATTAAGCTTCATAAGATGGATTCTCTATGTGAAGCTTAGGGTTCTCATAATAAATCTATGGATTGTGTTCGGTTTCCTCATAGAAGTGTCAGGGTATAATTACAGTGGAGACAACTTCCAAATTCCCTCCTAACACTTGTTAGGGTCCTATAATATAGGTAATCAAAGTCTGTCTATCGAGTTATTTAATTTGCGAATATGTTGGTAAAGTTTTAGCCTATAAATTCACTAGGAATTATAGTCTAAATTATCATTGTACTAAGGTCTCAAATTGCTCAAGTCATTGAAAATATGTGTGTCAAAAGGGGTCCATTAGTCTTCGTTTGAATTGTAAGGTCCGTAAGGGGTCATCAGTGAGTTTTCATGGGTGTCTTGTCATGAGTGAATGTTGGCATCATTGTCAACGAGACTAGCAAGAATGTTTGTTGCAATGCATGGTTCAAAAGGATTCCTATGGTAGTTGTAGGATTTATGTAGAAGATCATCGTGGTAGGTGTGATTTCAGCTATTTAAAGAGGAAACAAGAAGGGTGGTTTTTAGTCATTTTCAAGCAGCAGAATGACTCAAATCATACTTTGGACCCTATCCATTGGAAAGTGCTCTAAACAAGCTTTCCAATGGTATGTGGAAGTCCAAAAATGGACTTTTGGATCAATATATATGGCCTGTTGAAGTTTAAAGATTTGAAACATTTTAAAGGAAGGAAAAAGAGAATATCGGAGGTCATGGAGATATCACATATCATATATCAGAGGCCCAAGGCACATCAACAATCGGTGATCGGAGGTCCAACACACATCACAACATTAATCATATTGATGGTCGTACATCAGTGATCACAACGCGGAGGATCGATGAATCAGTGATGGACACTTCAGACATCTAGGGCATATCGCATATCGACAATTGGTAATCAGAGAATGTGAAGACTTTAAAAGGTTATGATATGGAAAGCGTCGATAGTGTTAAAACTGTCGGGAAAGTGTCGATAGTGTTAAACTGTCGAGGAATGCAGTAGATGATTCCAGGTTGAACAGAACTATTTTTAAAGTGCTCAACACCTCCTCTATCTCCCTTATCCCTAAGCAGGTCATTGCTCAAACACCGGATAAGTTTAGACCTATAGCTCTATGCAATGTGGTTTACAATGTAATATCCAAAGTAGTAGCTAATAGACTTAAACCTCTGCTTTCTACCCTAGTTTCAGGGGAACAATCCAGTTATGTGGAAGGCAGACTAATTTTGGACAACATCATTCAAACCCAAGAGGTGGTTCACTCACTAAGCAGCAAAAAGCAGGTTGGAATGATCATGCAATTAGATATAGCCAAATCTTATGATAAGGTAGTCTGGACCTATATGAAGAGGGTAATTATTGCTTTTAGTTTTGATCATAACTGGGTCAAGTGGGTGATGGCCTTAGTTACTTCCTCCAGCTTTTCTATATTGGTGAATGGCTCTCCCTCTGAGATTTTCAATCCTTGCAGAGGGCTCAGACAGGGAGACCCACTCTCTCCATTTATTTTCATTCTCATGATGGAAGGACTTGGTAGGTCCATCAAGCATGCTAAAGTAACAAGTAAGATTAATGGCCTTCAACTATCTGACAATGGTCAAGCTCTATGTTAGGATATTCCGACACATGGAAATAGTTAAGTTCAACTTTGTCTAGTATAGAGTTAGGTATAGAGTTAGGTAAAGTGTGTTTCTTTACCGTTGTACATTTTGTAACTTACAATCCGACGGTCACGATATGTAGTGATTCGACGGTTCATTCTCTCCTCGGTATTACCGACACTTGATCGTGGCTTGACACCCGATTGGTCCATGAATTCTATTTAAAGCGCATGGAGGGTCATTTGTAGGTTAA
>APFE030631578.1:103357-131321 GCA_000404065.3 Pinus taeda | reverse complement strand
ATTGATCTGTGATCTGTTTGTGAGCGGTGTCCTTCTGGTGTTCTGTCTAAGGAACTTACCCTGTAAATTCCTACACTCTAACACATCAACAATTTGTAGATGATACAATGCTTCAAGGAATCCCCACAGTCAAAGAAGCTACAACATATAAACAAATCCTGAACGTCTTTGCCATGGCCATAGGTACGGAAGTTAATCTCTCGAAATCAAAAATATTTTTCTTTAATACCAATATTACGATTCAAAGGAATATTTCGAGAATTCTTAGCTTTTAAAGGGATTCCCTGCCCTCAAAATATTTGGAAGTCCATCTAGCTGCTAAACAAATGCTCAAAAGCATTTGGGAACCATTGATCAATAAGTTGTAGGATAAAATCAATAAATGGACCTGCAGATCTTTAAATCTTGCAAGCAAGTTGGTTCTTACAAAAGTTGTTCTGTAAGCCATCCCTATTTTTATGTTATCGGCCCTCCCATCTCCAAAAGGAGTCTTACATCATTTCAGAAATATACAAAGAAATTTTCTTTGGGGTAAGGAGGAGATGAAGAAGAAATGGGCTTTAGTGTCTTGGGAAAAAAATTGTAAACCCAAAAACCATGGAGGGCTTGGCTTGGACGATTAGGAAATACTCAACAAGGTTTTAGGGGCCAAACTATGGTGGTGTTGGGTTCAGAATCCAAAGACTTAATGGGCAAGTATCTAGAAAGAAAAATATGCAAGATCCTGGCAAACTAGTGATCTCATAAGAATGTCAGGGAATATTAAGGGCTCATACATCTGGAACAAAGCCTGGGAAAACAGAATATTAGTCCAAGAAAATAGTTTCTGGGAAATCAGAGAAGGGAATCTAGCTCTTTTCTGGGAAGATAAGTGGCAACAAGAACCAATACTCCTAAAAGAAGACTTCCTAGACCTTAAACATGAGACAGATTCACAAGGATTAATTAAAGTAAAGGACTTCTAGGATAACACTCAGCAGATGGAGAAATGGAGAATCTGGAGAAACATTGATTGTAGAAACAACAACCCCTTGAAAAAAAAAGCAGAGGAGCTAAGGAAAACGGTGGAACAAAGAACGATATTAGTTTCAGAGGGATAAGACCAACTAATATGGGGCAATAATAAAGAAGGAACCTTTAATCTCAAAGAAGCAAAAGGCATTCTCCTTGAGCTAGATCCCTAGGTTCCAGACAAAATATGGCAGAAACTTTGGAGGCACCAAGGGTGGATGAAAATTAAACTCTTCATGTGGTTGGTATACCACAGGAAAATCCTGACTTGGGACAACATCAGAAAGAGGGGTGTTCTGGGGCCTTCTAGATGCCTACTCTGTGGGGAGTAAAAAGAAACAATGGTGTATCTTCTCAACAACTACATTTTCACCTCCTGGTTATGGGACATATTTGCCAAAATCTTTCAACAACCCGATAGGGAGAGAGGGAGCATCATCAAAACCCTCAATAGTTCGAGGGGAAATTTTTCGAACTATGAAATTCTCAACTTAGCCTCGACCCTTACACCAAGCTTCATCATATCGAATTTTTGGAAGGAGAGGAATAAAGAACATTCAAGGAGGAAAAAAATCCCACATATCGCCTGTTTGAGACAATCCTGAAACAACTTAAGGAGACAATGGGTATCATTGTTCACAACCACCCTAATAATCGTCCCTCAGATATGGATGGAAAAATCGTCAAACAGCTGGGGTTGCAGGGGCTAACTCCTCAAGGTCTTAATAGGAAGGTTATAGCAAGGGACACGAAGAAGGATTTCTGGCATCCTCCCCATAAGGATATCTAAAATACAATATTGATGGAGCGTCAAAAGGAAACTCGGGAACTGTTGGTTATGGAGCAGCCCTTAGGCATGCCAAGGGAAGTATTATCTTCATCTTCCATTCTTACCTAGGAACAGCTACCAATAACATGGTTGAACTGATGGCTTTGGAGCAATGTTTGGATTTTCTATGTCAGGATAATTGTTGCAATTTGATAGTAGAAGTAGACTCGAAACTGGTAATTAACTCAGTGAAAATAATAATTAGTGGAATAGCACCAGAGAAAGTCTCCAAGCACTTGAAATTAATTAGGGTTCTCTAGAGAATCCAGGATCACCTACAAAACCTATGGACTATAAGCTTCCAACATGTTCGCAGAGAGGCCAACAAGCTGGCGGATCTTCGTGTCAATTAGGGGGTCAACAGTTTAGAGGTCAAGGTTTCGATGGCGTGGCAGGAGTTGCGACACAACAGACTGAGAACTCTTTGCTGTGAGTAAGACGAAGAAGATAGGAGAGTGTTCAGACACAAAGCCATGGAGGCTAGCTCTTAACCTTTTGGCCTTCGTATGTGTCATCAATATTTAGTAAATAGGTCCTTGGTGGGGGGACGAACAGGGAGGGTCGCTAAATTCCCCGGAGTCAGCGAGACGGTTATCACTGTTCATCGGGGGGATTACAACAGATCCTTAGTTCCTTATTTAATGGTGAGCCTCCCTTCTTCTCTCGGAAACAAGTTCAGGATAGAAAGTCGAGCAGTTGTGGAAGGAATCATTGTATTACTGACAGCCAGAATCTTCGCATTTTTGGGCCTTGAAGAGGAATACCGCTTCCTTGGCTGTATTTGGATGATTGCACCACTCTAGAGTGGGAAACGACTTTAGAGATTTTGCAGCGATCCCATCCATCATCCTACACGTGGCAGAGTGAGGATTCGGAAAATTGCCCTCCATCACACACTAATGTCTGGTTAACTTGTGTGGTTCGATTTGATTCTCTACTGTTGGATCTCTTTGTGTGGATCAACAGTCATGATGGTTCATGCAGCTTGGAGGTGTGACTCATTAAACTTCAGTCGTCTTTCCAGTGCGATATCTTCCTTGACCGTTGGTTTAAGAGTCGGAATGAATGGCTCCGATCAAAGGATCTCTTTTGGGGTCTGATGGCTGGAAGATCTCGCGGGCTTCTGGGGGTGGATTGCAATTTTGGGTCATTTGAATTTTGGGTCAAGATTTATTGTTATCTTCTGGGCACGTTGAATTGTGAGGTCGGAATCGGTGGATTTTGGGCGGATTAGATGCGTGTTGTTTATTCCACCATTTGGACCCGAAATCTGTATAGTATAGTTTCTATTTTGTCATCGGGTCCATTTTTGGAATCAAAGAATATGCCTTTTTCGGTCCCAATATGTGTCCCATTAGGTATATCTTTTCAAACCAATTAGGTGGTATAGGCATTGGTATGTATTTTGGAGGTCTCGCAGTAAAGTTTGTGGGCCCTTAGAATGTTTGTCAAGCTTTTGGCTTGGTACCCAAGCCCTAAGTGGATAGTTGATTTTTTATCCCTTAGGTCTCTTTGGGTAGTTGTATTATATGTAGTTTGTGTCTTTGTTTATAATGAATAGAAGGTACAACTCTTGCTTTAGCAAAAAAGAAAAGAAAAGATGACATCATCTCTTTTTCCCATCCCATGAGATGTCTTTGTTTCATTTTTTTTCTCTCCACATTTTAACTCATCTTTATCAAATACATCTGATGTGCTTTTTATTGATATGGTTTTTTGAAGTATCTCAGCGTGTTAAAAAGAAATCTAATCTTTACAACTTGAAATATTTTATTAAAATTATTTTATTTTTATTAGATTGAACTTTACATATTAATATATTAGAATATTTTTACTAAATTTTATTTTAAATAATTTTAGTAATTATTATATTTTAATTTTATAAATTTATAATTTTTTATATTTATATTATAAGGGTGATAGGAAGGAGATGCATTATAATTAATTTTGAAAGAAATTTAGCCATTACATATTTTTGGCTAAATGTATTATTTATTACTGGACATAACATTGAGTCAAGATATGGCAATCACAACTATTGTAGTCTTGGGAGATTCTCTAATCAGTATACAACATTTGAACAATGACTCATCTCCTAAAGGGAAACATCTTAAGCTCCTCCTCCAAAGAATTGATCGTGCTCTAGAAGACGTTCTCTCAAAGTTTGTTATGCTTCTTAACCTGCAAAGCAATACCGAACAGAGAATATGCGAGAAAAATACCCAGAACACAGAATATGCGAAGAAAATATACCCATAACACAGAATAGCAATGATTTTATTACTCAGAAAGAAATGTTCACAGGCCTCTTCGAGGGGGAAACCTCCAATAGAGCAGAGCTCGATTACAAAACAAGACACGATACTCCTCGCAGGGAGTCTCTATCCTTTTTATATGACTCATACATGCAATACCACGGGCCAATACCGTGGGTTTTATTAATACCATCTATCTAATACTACCGCCCATTTACCCTTTATTTAATACTACCGCCCATTTGCAACTAACTGTGGTCCCTTCATTAATTGCGGGTTAACCACTTACAAATATTAATATGGGCTTTATTGACTCTTGACTATGACGTGATCCCATGACTTGAATAAGGGGGTTAGGGTGGGACCCTAACATCCAATGTAGACTGTGTCTCTTCGAAAGGCACTTTAATTTATCACTTTCATTGATTATTATTTGAGGAAAACATGGGTGTATTTCCTGCCAGAGAAGTATGAAGTGGTTTCTTAGTTTCTTAAGTTTAAGGCTTTAGTTGAAAAACAAATTTGTCTAAAAATTCTCGCCCTAAGAACATATAACGGGGGAGAATACAAGTCAAATGTGTTTTTGAATTATTGCAGGAAGAATGGAATAAAGTGAGAGTTTACTAATTCATACTCTCCTCAACAAAATGGTGTTACAGAGAGGAAGAATATGGCCATAGTTGAAATGGATAGGGGCATGTTAAAAACTAAGTCACTTGAAAATGAATTTTGGGTTGAAGCAATACACACAACAGTACACACTCTTAATCAATTTCCTACAAAAGAAGTGTTGACTTTGACTTGAGAAGAAGCATGTTCAGGATACAAACCAAGCTTTACACATATGAATTATTTTGGTTGTATTGCATATGCACATGTTCCTAAAGAAAAGGGGAAGAAATTGAATGAAAAAAGTATGATGTGTATATTTATTGGATATAATTGTAAAACAAGAAGTTATAGGTTGTTTGATCCAAAAGCAAGGAAGGTGATAATAAGTAAAGATGTTGTGTTTGATGAGAAGGGTTTTTCCATCCAGAATAGGTACAATTTGAATTGAAGAAAGATTCACTGAATATTGGTGATGAATTAAACCCCAAGTAGTAAAGATAGATGAAGTTAAGAAGAAGCCTAAGTGGCTTGAGAAGGGTTATTCATAAAGCAGCATGTTGGATAAATTTTTTGAAAGAAGGGTTACTAGATATCAAAGTTCTCTAGTAAATTATGCACTTTGGTACAGGTAATGAAAATGGATGAACCACATGATTATGTAGAAGCATCAAGAATAAAGGAATTGAATGAAGATATAGAAGAAGAATTTAATTTCTCAGTAAAAATGATACATGGGACTTGGTCAAATTACCAAATGAAAAAGATGTAATTGACACTAAGTCGGTTTATAAAACCAAGTATAAATCATATTCCACATTGATAAGTATAAGGCTCGTTTAGTTGCAAAAGACTATGCACAGAAAGAAGGAATTGATTATACTGAGACAATTTCCCCAGTGGAAAAGTTGGATACAATCAATAGGGTTTTTGCATAAGTTGCACAATACAAGCAGCCAATTTTTCAAATGGATTTTAAATCAACCTTTCTGAATGGTTATGTGGATGAATTTTTTTATGTAGAGCAGCTTGAAGGTTTTCAAGTGCCAGGAAAAGAAGATTACGTATATAAGTTGAAGAATTCCTTGTGTGGTCTAAATCAAGTGTGAAGGGCATGGTATTCAAGAATTGATAAGTATTTTCAAGATCACGGCTTAGTTAAAAGTTTATCTGAGCCCAATTTCTAGATCTTTCATTTAGGACTGGACATTCTGATAGTTGTCTTATAGGTTGATGATTTGATCTACATAGGGATTCATACATTACTATTTAAAAGGTTTAAGTCACATATGATTGCTAAGTTTAAGATGAAAAATATTGGTAAGTTGTATTATTTCTTGGGTATTGATGTTTGGCAGAAGGAAGATGGTATTTTCATGTCATAAGCCAAGTATATTTGAGACATTTTGAAGACATTCAGAATGTTCAGTTGAAGTCCACAGACAAATCCTTTGAAAGTCGGGTTGAAGCTATAAAACATGATGACTCCAACTCAATTGATGTTAATTTGTATAGTAATTGGTTGGAAGTTCGATCTACTTAACTACAACTTGACTAGATATTTCTTTTGGAATAAGTATGGTATCGAGATATATGGTAAAAGACAAGGAATTGCATTGGAAATCTGCTAAGAAGATTTTAATATATTTGCATGGAACAATTGGTTATGGTTTTCTATACAAGTCTACAGAAGATTCCAGGTTGATTGATTATACAAATTTAGATTGGGATGGATGCATGGATGATATGAAATCAACTTCAGGGTATTCATTAAATATGGGTTCAGTAGTAGTTGCTTGGAGTACTAACAAACAACCCACAATGTTTCTCTCCACAAGGGAAGTAGAGTATAAATCAGTAACAACAACATCATGTGAAGTGGTTTGGTTAAGAATAATTCTAGAGGGTCTACATGAGCAACAATGTAACAACCTTGGTTAAAATTCCATGTAAAAATATATACATACAATGGTTGAAGGGACACGTATTCCAAGATGAATATTGGGTAGGACATCCTGGTGTGGGTGTTCATTTGGTTGTTTATGGCTAAAGGAAATTTGCAAAGGAAATGACTAAGGATTTGGAAAGGAAGAATAGAAGTTTGGAGTAATTATCTATGAAAATAATGGAAATTAGGAGAAAAGGAAGGTGAAATGTCACAGGTTGCATGTGAGGAGTAAAATGAAGGAAAAAAATGAAAAATGAATAAATTAGAGGCCTCATTAATAAAAAGGTTTCTGAGGATCACGTGCAAAGGCTTGGTTAATTGAGTTTGGATCTCTCTCATTATTCTCTCTCTCTCTCATACACTTGCACACTTAGAGCTTTCTTGGTGAAGTTTAGCATTGGAGCAAGAAAGGCAAGGAAGGTAAGAGGAAGAAACGATCAAGTAGGGAAAGGCAGGATCAAGCAGCTACAACAGGATCCATTGCAGGTATCAACTTGCATGTGTATTTTCGTTGCTAGATTTGGAATGCATGGGATTGCATGCATTTATTTTCTACCATGGCATGGGTTTTTCTAGGTGTGATAGTATTTTCATCCTAGCCTTGTCATTTCTTGATAGCTTTGATAAGATGGGTTCTCTCATTCGGTTTATGCGGGATGGACAGATTGGATTCAAAGCTGAGTGAGGTCGATCTCTGAATTAACAAACACATGGTCTGAGTGGTCCCTAAACTAGAATGAGGACCATGAACCCATTGGCCTAGTAAATCGTGGACAAGAATCTAAGTTGCGGTAAATCCAAATTGTCTGCCTCAGTGGGGCTAAGAATCCTTCTCAGTGAATGGTGGGATATACGGTAAAGCCAAGAGGTGGATTTTCTCTCTGTTGGGCCCAGCAATCCCAGGATGGGATGCACGGTAAAGCCTGGAGAGTATGTCTCGGTGTAGGGCCTAGTGATCCCTAGATCAGACTATGGATGCGTGGTAAAGCTTGAGGGACTAGGATGCACTCAAATTACTCACAGAGTAGGTGGAGATCTCCGGTGGCATCCATGTTGATTGATGTTTTTGATGTGTTATATGAGTGCCACATTCATGATTGGAATATGACAAGTGTGATTGCCTAAAGAGAAACTTGGCTCAACTAATCTATGGTCAGGTGGAATGCGGCAGTCCTGTCTCTGGTTCGGTTATTGCATTCATTAATGGGAAATCCATTCCCTTGATTTTCATGTGTAAATGTACCAATGTATATGTGGATTTTATTGTTGATACATTTATGATATTCATGTCCCTATTATGTTGGTTACATGTATGCTTATGACAACAACTATGTATGGCTCTCAGTATGTTTTTACTTGTATATGAATGTATAATGTGTCTATGACCTAATAGATGATAATGCAACAATTGAAATTAGGAAGCAATGGTTCATAGTTATTCTCATATAAGTATGAGATCCCTACACTTAATTATGTTGCTTACACTTGTAGGTTACATGTTGATGATGTATCTGACGAAATGTCTGTCATGGCTAGTAGGGGTATGTTTATGTTCTTGTTCAGTTTATTGATTTTGCATCATTGCTTCCCTATATTTTTATTGTTTCTAAGCTATCACTCCATTCTAGGTAGTGGCCTGGGCTTTGGGCCTCAAAAAGTGGCTTAAATCCCAGAGTCGCTGGCATAGAACTAGCAATTTTTCTCTTTGGTCACTGACAGGAAAGCCTGTGAGAAAGAATTTAGGGTTTTGGTTGCTCCCTTGCCCATAGAATGAAAGTTAATATGGCATAAGAGATCTAGAACAAGAGTGGGACCTAGGCACAGGCTATCTAAGTGTCTGACTTGTCTCTTGAGGGTTCTGTTAATGATGTTGGGTGACTATGTGTGATGTTTCCATAAAATTCCACTTCCTTAAAGTCACATAGGAGGTCGAATATGATCATAGTAGCCACTTATCTCATGATTACCCAGTTCACATGGTTACTTGGGTGGATGTGGGAGGAGGGCGTTACAGGGTGATGTCAGAGCATGGTTCAACTCTTAAACTGGAAGGGTGGTGTGTGTTGGTCATGCATGCATGTCAGTTGCATATGTATCTCTTACAATTGCATTTCATGCGCTTGTTGCATTGGCTTGATGATTGATTATGATTGTAGTATGGTTATCATGGAGAATTTGATATTGATTTTGTGGAATGCATTTTTCATGAGTATATGACTGGTTAAACATTGTTAAATATGGCTTACATGTTGATTATATGTTTCTTGATTACAACATTTTATGTTAGGTTGTGTTCTTGTATGTTTGATTACATATATCAGTCTGGTAGGTTTATTTACAAGTATTGATTTCTTATGCTCAACTACATGTGTTCATATGTACTAGTAGATTATGCATTTCTTAGGCATGTTGATGGTTGCATGTGGCAATGCGTACAATGGAGTAATGGTTGTTTTATTCATGAGGTCATGGTTTGTGTAGTTGATAGGGTCATGAATTGATGACTAGATTCTAGCTAGAGTGTGGTGTATATGGTTTGGTACTCATATGTTATATCTCTCTATGTAGTTTTTATGCAAGTATGGTCTTGGTTATAGTATGCATGAATAGTAGGTTAAACATGCCTTGTAAAGTCAAGTGTCGGTAATACCGAGGAGAGAGTGAACCGTCGGATCACTACATATCGTGACTGTCGGATTGTAAGTTACAAAATGTACAATAGTAAAGAAACACACTTTACCTAACTCTATACCTAACTCTATAGTAGACCAAGTTGAACTTAACTATTTCCTATGTGTCGGAATATCCTAACAATGTCATCAGGGTGATATTGGTATGTTATTATGCTAATGTGTTGGTTGAGATAGAGTAGGAGATGCAGATCATCATCATGAGGTTCCAACACTGGAATTTGGGGTAAGAGCAGACCGTCATATATGTATTCTATGTTTGGAATTCAGGTATGTAAATCAAGGACTGTTATATACATTAGGTTTATGTCACGGGGGATTCACTCAATGAACCTCTGACATATCACGTACGTTTGTGGCATATTAAAAAATACCCTTAGTTTGACTACATATTGGAAAATACCTCTAAAAATGACATTATTTAACCCCCTACCAATACAAACCAAATTCAATTTCCCAATTTAAAAACCACTACTTTCACTAGATATTGTAGTTATCCATTTTTTCATTAACATTTTTTATATCCCTTTATATTTTTTTATTAACTTTGTGCTCCATTTTTTATACTTGCTACTATAAAAACCCTCCCCCCCCTATATATTCCCCAATATATTGTGCCATATTTTCCTCAATAAATATTCACCACTATGAATCCACATGGTATGGTGTTGATCCCCAATTGAAGTCCCTGTGGTTTATGTACATATATTTTGATGTTATGGCTACACTCATCATGGACGTTAGTTGATTAGTGTAGTTATATGCACATGTCAGATAGGCAGGAATGATAGTAACCAACAGTTTTATGCATTCCTATTGTTGTTTTATGCTAGATAACTTGTTGATTAGGTTATATGATTTTGATGGGCATGATATATAGCGTATTGTTGTTATATGCTATTAACTTGATGATCAAAGTTATTTCATTGAGATCTTGATGTTATAGGTATTGTGTTAAGTTGGTTTTACCTATGCATATTGCTATGGTTGCGATATTCAAGTATGGACTCACATATTTGAGATATGGTGTTTTACTAGTCAAGACTGATCATACATATGTGATTATTATGTATGAATGACAATGTTTATGATCTTATGGTGTGAACATGTTAGTTATTTACTGTTATCAATATCATGATTTATGTCTGAGTTGATATGTTGTATCATGCTAACCTAGATTGATTGTGTAGACAAGATAGCCTCCCCTGAGATACATTAAGGTACGAGTTTTCTTATGCCGTATATTTGGTGCTTGACTATTTGATTATGTCATCTAGTTAACTTATTTAAAATTGTATGGTTGAAAGCTGGTTTAATGTTTGATGAATTGCATAATATGAGTATGTGATCAAATGATCTCGTTTTAAGATGGTTGTACTTATATATATGTGTTGAGATAGTTGATATGTACTTGGGTGTAGTAGGTGATAGTTGTAGCATTATGTCTAATGACTATGAGTTGACTATGGGTTATGACATGATTGTTTGTAAAGGTTGATTTCAAATTGATAGATATGATTTTCTTGATATTTGAAATATGTGGTTGACATGTGTGAGTAGTTGTAGGAAACACGCTTGGTATTTGCATAATGAGGTAATAGTTGACGTGTTTACATAACTAATAGTTGGGTGATGTGACAGTACATAGTAAGCTTTGATTGCAACAAGATAAAAAGGTAAAGGAAAGAAATTGGGAAACAATTCCTTTGGCTATGTTTAGAAACCCTAATTCCAAACGAATGAGTAATTCACATATAGGAAGCCTTTTTTACCTTAATATTGTCTGACATTATGTGGATATGTATTATATTGATGAAAATGTCCTTGATAGTGTATTAGCTATTCTTTATTTATAGGTGGATCTGTCAAAGGATTGCAGTCCCTTGAGAGATGGCGCGGATGTGTTCAGTTGCAAGAAACATGCTTGGCATAACAAGGTAAGATAACTAGTGTATTGTTATGTTTAATTATGCGCTGACAATTATGTGTTTATGGAAAAATGGTGTAGGGGATCGAATAACAAAGAGACTTCCATGAAATTTTGAAGAAGGCTTAGGTTGGTCTTTCCTTGGGAACCATGGGGATTGAGTCATGGTGTATGTTGTTAGTCTTATGCTTTTAGTATATTGCGATTGTTGCACTTTATTTGCAATTTTCCATGTGTTTGGTGAATAGCTATGCCACTTTGTTGCGGTGTCGTGTTGTTATTGGTTTTCAAGGTTTTACTTCTTGTTTGTTTCTTGGTATTGCCTTTTATGTTTTGAGCCTTGGGAATTGTTTGGGGAAAGAGGACAACTAATGGAGATTAGGGAGAGATGTTTGGTACCCAACATGTAATGTAATACTTGGATGAAGCTCAAGTAAGTGTAGCGGAAGATAAGACTATGACAGTCAGTTGGACTAGTTGGGTCCATTGTGGTAAGTGGATGATGATAGGACAAACATGGGAATGGTAACCAAAAAAGGTAAAATAAATGGACCTGAGGTGTCACATGGTTTGACTAAGTTGGGAATGGTGGTTCTTAATGTTGTACATGTTGTACATGGATAAAGGAAGTTCTCTTAACCTAGACCTTATATTATTTGGTAATTATTTTATGATCATGATTATGTTGATGTTTATATATGTATATATGTATGTATGTATGTGTGTCATTGTCTGACAAGATGATGATTGTTTTATTCTAAATTTTTTATGTATGTGTGTTTATGTATCTATGTCACTATCTGACAAGGTCACCAGGAGTCGTTCTTGTGAAGGAATGCTTGCTTACGCAGGCGAATGAGATGAACAGGTTCCTAGTTTATGAGGAATCAAATGGAAGAGTGGTCATGATAAATATATGAGTTCAATATGATGTGGTTATGAGTTGATATTATGTGATCATATCATGTCTATGTTATAGACAAGCTATACGAGGGATACATTAGTGAAATGAAAGTAGTGTGGTCTGCTGCATGCTAGGATAAGCATGGATAAGATGCTAGAAGAAAGGATTTCTTGTTAAGGACAATGTGGTATTGGATGTGTGGTACTATTGTTGTGCATATGTTGTATACGTTGTACATGTTGCATCTATGATGTGTGCAAATGCGGTGTTGTGTATATATAGTGTGTGTACATGTTGTTTATGCAGTGTTATGTACAGGATGGTACAAATAACGTTGTGCATATGTAGTGTTGCTTATAGACAATGATATGTACATGTTAGATATGTGGTGTTGCGTACATATGATACTGTGTGCATAATGGATATGTGGTTGGGTATGCATATGGTTCTATGCCCGTGTGGGATATGTGGTTATGTGTAAAAATGTTTCTATGTACATGTTGGATATGAAATGCTATGAATAGGTGGTGTTGCATGCATGTTGTATATGTGGTACTATGTAGATATGGTTTTGTGTGCATAATTGTACAACTAGTGTTGTGTGCTTGCAGTGTTGTGTACATGTTCTACAACTGGTGCTGCGTGCAGTTGGTGTTGTGTACATGTTGCGCATGTCGCACTGTGTACATGTGGTGTCACATACCTATCATGCAGGTGGTACTCTATACATGTGCTATTGTGGACACATTGTATAGTGGTGCAGTGTACAAGAGACATTATCTACACATTGTGAAGGTGGTATCATGTACATGTGATATTGTGCACACGTTATGAAAGTGGCACTTTTTACATGTGGTACTGGTGTACGTGTGAAATTGAATGCATGTTGTACATGTTGTGCTACGGGCATGTGGTACTATGTATGTGTGTTATGTAGTCACACTATCAAGACAAGTGTAATATGTAGTCATACTATCAAGACATGTGTAATATGTAGTCATACTATCAGGACATGTGTATTATGTAGTGACTACTTTATATGGGTACATGTATTGTGTGTTGTACATCAGGTATATACGTATGAGTTGTGTTTTTTATCAGCTGTATATGTATGAATTTTGTTGTGTCTCACATTATGTGTGGATGTATGTCTTGTGATGTACATTGTGTGCATATACATGTTGTGTCGTGTTGTACATCGGGCGTAGGAGTATGTATTATGTTGTGTTATGCACTGGGTGTTGGTGTATGTATTGTGTTGTGAAATGGGTGTAGGTATATGCTTTGTATGTCAGGTGTGGATGCATGTATTACATGGTGTTGTATGTTGTGTGTGGTTGTATGTGTGGGATGTACACTATGTACATGTGCACATGGTTGAGGAGAAGTCACTGGGTATTTTTTAGGTGTGGCAACCGATCCTATGTGCATATGAAATAAGGAAAAAGGTGGAAGCCAAGGCTTGATTAAAGGATATGTATCAGTAATTTACTTCGATTTTATTATGCATGCGATCTATGATTTTGGGTTTATGATGGTTAAATGTGGTTTATGATTTTTATGGTTATGTTTTTGAGCTAACCTAATGTGATATGTTTACACATGTTGATTTTGAAAAAATATGCTAGTTTGACTTGTTGTGATAGGAAGCAAAGAAGATTGCAAATGCACATTATTGAAGAGCTACCAATGAGGTATGATTTGAGGTTCTTTCAGTTTATTTGAATGTAATGGAAGTTATGTGCTTGAAAGAGGAATGCATGAACATACCCAGTTGGGTGGGTAAAATCCATTTCAAGAATTGGTAGCAACAACAATAGAAATTGGAACATGTAGTAGTATGCTGGTAAAGCACTTCAGGAGCAGGCCCATTGTGGGACACTAGTACCCAATAGTGTCCATTGATTTCCATGAGCATGCTATGACCTACATGATGGTTTTTAGGTAGGTATATGCCTTGGTTGCTTGATCTTCCAAGGTGAGGAAGCCTTGCCAAGGAATGGACTGCCGGAGATGGGGGTACTAGCGAAAATTGGAATGTGAGTGACCGCACGGAAGGGGTAAGAGGATTTCCCGAGGGATTGTGTAGCAGAGAAGGGAAATTCATGGATATGCTTTTTTTGGTCATTAGCATTGCCGGGTGGAATCAGATGCACATTGGGAGTGTACCCTGGAACAATGAGTCGATAACTATTCTCTGAAAGGACAAGTGGCACAGTATTATAGCATTGGACATTGGATGCAACTTTGAGTGTGGCAGTGGATTCTAGACTTCCTGGGAAGGAGTTGAACCTTGGTATTACTTTGAGGGTGGAGGTGTGAGCCTCTAGATTCCCTTGTTGTATATGCAGGCATCATATCCTTTATTTGCTAGTTTAACAAATGTGCATATGTGTATATGTGGTTTCTATAAATACCATAATGAGTTGTGTTATAAAGCTCTAATATACGGTACGGTTGTGATTTGGTGATGTTGTCATGATGTTTTTCTTTGGAGAGGATCATTCATTGTAAATACTACAATGAGCTATGTTATAAATATCCATGAGAAGTATGTTTTGTTTTCGGTGGTCTTGTTGGTTATAGGTGTCATTGAACACTGAGGACGGTGTTCCCCCTCAAGGTGGAGGGTTCTGTAGCAACCCTGGTGAAAATTCCATGTAAAAATATATAAATACCACGGTTGATGGGACACGTATTCCAAGATGAATGTTGGGAAGGATATCCTGGTGTGGGTGTTCATTTGGGTTTTTATGGCTAAAGGAAATTGGCAAAGGCAATGGCCAAGGTTTTGGAAAGACAAAATGACATTTTGGCACAATTATTTATGAAGATAATGGAAACTAGGAGAAAGGAAGGTGAAAGGTCACAGGTTGCATGTGAGGAGGAAAATGAAGGAAAATGATGGAAAATGAAGAAATTAGAGGCCTCATTCATAAAAAATCACTTATTTTATTAAATATGGAACTTTTTTATAAAAAGAACATCACTAGAATTGAGCTTTTTGGTTATTTTAAAATTCTAGATAGATTATTTAATTCCAATTTTAATGAAATATGTGTTAAAAGGCATAAGAGGATCAATTGGCAAGGCTTGGTCAATTGAGTTTGGAGCACTCTCATTATTCTCTCTTTGTCTCTCTCTGTCTCTTTCTCTCTCATAATCTTGGACACTTAGAGTTTTCTTGGAGTACTTTGGCATTGGAGCAAGAAAGTCAAGGAAGGAAAGAGGAAGAAAACATCATGTAGGGAAAGGAAGGATCAAGCTGCTACAATAGGCTTCATTGCAGGTTTCGATGTTCATGTGTATTTTCCTTGCTAGATTTGGCATGCATGGGATCACATGTTTTTATTTTCTACCATGGCATGGGTTTTTCCATCTATGAAAGTATTTTAAGCCTAGCCTTACCATTTCCTGATATCTTTGGTGAGATGGGTTCTCTCATTCGGTTTATGTGGGATGGGAAAATTGGATTCGAAGCTGAGTGGGTTGGATCTGTGAATTGAGAAACACATGGTCTGAGTGGTCCCTGAATCGAACTAAGGATCATGAAGTCACTGGCCTAGTAACCCCTGAACATGACTGTGGGTTGCGGTAAATCCATATTGTGTGCTTTGATGGGCCTAACAATCCTTGCCAATGAATGATAGGATATACGATAAAGCCAAGAGGTGGATTTTCTCTCTGTTGGGCCTGGTGATCTTGGGATGGGATGCATGGTAAATCATAGATAGTATGTATCGAAGTAGGGCCTAGTGATCCCTAGATCAGACTATGGATGCATGCTAAATCCTTAGAGACTAGGAGGCACACAAATTCCTCACGGTGTAGGTAGAGAACTCCGGTGGCATCCATGTTGATTGGTGTCTTTGATGTTTTCTATGAGTCCGACATTGATGCTTAGAATACGTCACGAGGGTGATTGGCTGAAGAGAAAATTGGCTTAGCCAATCTATGGTCAAGTGGAACATGGTAGTCCCATCTCCAGTTGGGTTATTTCATTCATTAATGAGAAATCCATTCCCTTGATTTTCATGTGTCAATGCACCAATATATATGTCATTTTTATGGATGATATGTTTATGATATTCTCGTCCTTATTATGATGGTTATATGTATATTTTATGGCAACAACTATATACGGCTCTCATGATATTTTTACTTGTATATGAATGGATAATATGTTTATGACCTAATAAATGATAATGCAACAATTGACATGAGGGAACAATGGTTCATAACAATTATCAGAAAGGTATGATATCCCTACACTTAGTTATGTTCTTTACACATGTAGATTTGATTCGTAAACCACCATGGATAGTCCACTGGACAATTTGTCACAGGAGATCTGATAATATTATATTTAAAATATGATATTCTACATTATTACAATTTTATTTATTTTCTAGATCTGTAAAATTAACTATAATTAGTGGATGAATGTAAACGTAAATCAAGAAAAAAAGAAGAGAATGAAAAAATAAGCTCACACACACATAATACTGAATATATGATCTCTAGGAAACATTTTCGAGAGAAACCCCAGCAAGAAGGTGAGGTCGCTTTACTCACTTTCTCCGTCTGGAAATATGATTGCAGATACAAAGAAGTAATGCATGTAGATTGTGGGCTACTACTGTGCACAAATCCTCTCTGTGTGCTCTACCTCCTATCTCTCCTAGCTATCTTTACTCATCCATGGAAAAAAATGCTCTCGAAATAATGGACTGCCTCTTCTTCTTAGTGGCCCGAATATAACACAACCCCACAACCTACTAGTGGTTAATTTTGACTATAGAAACTCCTAACTAGAGTTAAACTTAGACTCTTAAATAGTATTTTACATCACAAACACGTGTCTAGCCCCTTTTCCATGATTAATGGGGGTTGACGCGGAATCCTCTCTAGCTATAGGTGTGAAAATAGAAATGTCAACTTCTTAGTGGCATAAATTTTGCATACAAACTCTGATTGACTTGATTCTTGCACTGTTGGAAAGATTTCTCTGTGTAGAATTGCATTATAAGCTTTCGTGCCTTAACAAAAAAAAATTACCCCCAAAAAACGTTGTTTGATGCCTCAAAATTCTCCCAGAAGGTTTGAGACCCCATTTCGCTAAACTGGGTCCCACTAGTAACAATGATCATTTGTGCTAATTCCTCCACTTCTTCCACTCCAAATGCATCGAGATGGATAAAAAAAAATTAATGATCCAATTCAGATCAAGGTTACATGTTCATCATGTCTTTGACGCAATTCCTGTCATGGTTAGTAAGCGTATGGTTATGGTATTGTTCCGTTTATTGCTTTTACATCATTGTTTCCCTATATTTTTATTGATTCTAAGCTATCAACCCATTATGGGCAATAATTGGGGCTCTGGGGTTGAAAAATTAGCATAAATCCTAGTGTTTATGGCACATAAATGGAAATTTTTGTCTTTGGTCACTGGTAGGCAAGCCTGTGAGGGCGACTTTAGATTGTTGGTCACTCCCTTGCCCATAGCATGAGAGCGACTATGGCCTAAGAGATCCAGAATAGTAGTGGGACCCAACGACAGGCTGTCTGAGTGGTTCACTTGTCTTCTAAGGGTTCTGTTGATGATGTTGGATGATTATGTGTGACGTTTTTGTTGATTCCACTTCCTTGAAGTCACATAGGCAATCGAATATGATCATAGTAGCCTTGGGTGGATGTGGGAAGAGGGTGTTACAAGCAAGAGAAACCCACTTTGTTGATATGTGATAATGAAAGTGCTATTTAGATGACCAAGAATCTAGTTTGTCATAAGAAGACCAAGAATATTGATATTCAGTATCATTTTGTTTAGGATTTGATTCAACAAGGAGTGATCAAGATTGAATACTGCATAACATATCAACATGTAGCTCATATATTCACCAAAGCACTATCTAAGGAAATGTTTTGCAAATTCACAAATGATCTTGGAATATTTCCAAATGATCATTATCAGGGAGAAATTATGGAATAATGGATCATTTGATAAATATTAAATAATTAGAGTTGTTGTTTTTTAGTAAGACATTAATGAAGAAATTAACAGAATGATGGATGAGAAATTTGTGGATGATTGTTTAGAGAAATATGGAGTGACTTGTGGAGTTATTGATTGAGAAATTTGTGGAGATGAAAAATATGGAGACCTCTCCTCATGTATAAAGGTATGCATCTATTAATGAAATTTGATTGAGTTGGTATGTGAGAACTGGTGTGTTATTGTTAAATGTTTTATCTGTAATTTATTTTTAGTGTGCTTTCTTTCAATTGAAAACTAGTTATATACCAATTTATCAAAGCACCAAATTGAGAAAACAAGATGTAGCACCACCAGTTTATTCCACATTGTATAAAAGTATAGGTGGTAGTCTGTTATATCTCGCTGCAACTAGACCTGATGTGATGTTTGCAACTATTTTTGTCTCCGGGTTTATGCAATCACCCAAGATTTATCATTGCAAAGCTGCAAAAAGGATCTTAAGATATATTGTAGGGACCCTACACTACGGTTTTCTCTACACACCACATGAAGATAACTCACTTTCAAGTTATATAAACAATAATTATGTAGGAAATTTAGATGATCACAAAAGCACCTTAGGGTATGTTTTTCATCTTGTAACCAATCTGATTTCATGGGCATCAAAGAAACAACCAATCGTTTCAATATCTTTAGCAGAGGCAGAGTATGTAGTTGCCACTTCAGTAACTTGGGAAGCAGTGTGACTCAGAAGACTATTGGAAGATATTTCAAATGTTTAGAAGCAACCAACTCTGATTTACTATGATAACAATTTTGCAATTTCTTTATCAAAAAATCATGCCTCTAAATAAAAAAAATATTGACACCCATTTTGATTTCATCTGTGAGATTGTAATAGATGGACACATATTACTTTCCTTTTGTGCTCCTAGAGATCAACTTTAAGATATTTCACAAAGCCTTTGGGCAAAAAAGTATTTGAATTTCAAAGAAAGAGACTAGGCATTGTAAGTGCAACTACTTTTAATAGTTGAGATTAGTTGGGGGTGTTGAGATATTGTTAGAAAATAATTTTACGGGGTAGAAGAGCTCAAAAATCTGTTGCGAAAAAGTGGGAAAGGTCAAAATTATTTGCGGAAAGGTAAATCTTAGGTTGCGGCGAGGATATCACAACCACACAGAGACTTTAATTAAAGCACTAAATTCGCTCACCACAAAACAAAGTAAAATAAAAGAGGTTGCAAAATTTACTTGTGTAAAATTAAAACCATAAGGTAAGTGACCAGACTTTATATTATATTTCAAAACATAAAGAAATTACATTTGCCTGATAAATGGAGGTTGCAACTCCAAATGAAAAACACAATAAACTTAGTGTGATTTACGCATGACTGGGTTGTTATGTGATTTAGGCATTACTAGGTTGCAGAGTAAACTTTTGTAAAACTCCATAAAACTGGTTTTCACACACCCACCAAAATTTCCTCCACCATTTTCTCCTCACTACCTCAACTCTTGCTCCCTAACTTGCCCAACATGCCCAACATTACAAATGACTTTTACTTGCATATTTATCCTAACATACAAATTTTAAATTAATTACATGACAAAGAAAATATTTAATATGCAACATGGGCGAATTTACATAGCAAATGATTTTCTAAATTTGCAGGTGTTTTGGAGTGTGGGAAATATTCGTGAAATGAATGTTTGACCATATCTATTTAATAAACTTCATTAAATTCTTTAACTTTTGTGATGTGTTGCAGAATGGTCTTCTCTGAACTTTTGTTCTGACTTTTGTCCTTCTACCTGAAAACAAAATCGCAACCGTTCAGTGGTTGACTGTGTAGCCATGGTGTTTGTCAGTGTGTTAAGGTGGTGGTTGGGATTATTATTTCCAACATCCCCCCTTCATCACAACTTTCTCCATTGACAATTCCCAAACAATCTCTGAGATAAACAAAACTTTCATGTGCCAATGGCTTTGTGAAAATATCAGCATATTGTTCCTATGACCTGCAGTGCTCCAACACAATTTCATCCTTGTTAATCAACTCTCTAATAAAATGATATTTGGCATCAATATGCTTGGTCCTCTTGTGAAAAACCGAAATCTTTGAAAATGCAATTGTGTATGTGTTGTCGTAGAAAATAGTTGTCATTCCCTCTTGGTTGTGACGAAGAGCCCTCAACATCCTTCTCATCCAAACTGCCTGACACACTGCTGTTGTTGCAGAAACATATTCAGCTTCTATTGTTGACAATGACAGTATTGGTTGCTTCTTAGAGGCCCATGAAATGGCTCTGGAACCCAAATGAAAAACATATCCTAACGTGTTCTTTATGTCATCGACACTTCTTTCCCTATCACAGTTAGTGTAACCAACCAACCTGAAATCATCTGTTCCAGCTTACAAAATGCCATATTGTTTTGTCCCATTGACATACCTTAGAATTATTTTTGCTGCTTACTAATGTGTCTCCTTGGGTGTCTCCATGAACCTTGACACCAAACTCACTGCATACATTATATCTGGCCTAGTGGTATTCAAATACATCAATTTGCCTATCATGCTCTTGTATAATGTTACATTAACATTGTTGTTGCAAACTTCTTTGCTCAAATTCCACCCCATGATAGTTGGAGTTGGTGCGGGCTTGTTGTTCTGCATTTTAAACCTCTCCAACATGTATTCTACATACTTTTCTTGAGAAATAAAAATGCTATTTCCTATTTGCTTCACTTCTATGCCCAAAAAATACCTTAACAACCCCAAGTCAGTCATTTCAAATTCATTCTTCATGACTTGTTTGAAATCAGCAATGAGAAAATCATCACTACCTGTAAAAATTAAATCATCTACATATAAGACAACAATGAGAATCTTACCATCATTCTCTTTGATGTAGAGAGTTGGCTCACCATCACAGTTATCGAAGACATTTTCCAACAAGTAGGCATCTATCCTGTTGTACCATGCTCGCGGTGCTTGCTTCAACCCATAAAGAGCTTTCCTAAACTGATACACTTTGTCTTCTTGGCCTTCTACCTCATAACCAGGTGGTTCCACAACATACACTTCCTCTTTCAAAACCCCATTCAAGAACACTAACTTTACATCCATTTTATACACTTTCCATTTATGTTGCATGGAAATCGCCACAACTGTATGCACCGTCTCCATCCTTGCGACTGGTGTGAACATCTCCTCATAATTTCGTCCATGTTGCTGCTTGTATCCTTTGACAACTAGCCTTGCTTCGTGCCTTTCAATCTTCTCATCGACATTTCTCTTGGTCCTATAGACCCACTTCACTCTAGTGACTTCTTTTCCTTGTGGAAGGTTCACTAACTCCCATGTGTCATTCCTTTCTATTGCTTCCATTTATTCCTCCATTATTGCAACCCATTTTTCATCTTTGACAGCATCTTCAAAGTGATTGGGTCATCTACATGACAAAAGAAAGAAAATAATGAATTCATACCAGCGCTACTATCAACCTCATCTTGCTCATAAATTTCATTTAGATTTCTGGATTTTGGTCTACTTGTGCTTGCTGAGGATGGGCTTGATATGTCACTTGGTGTTGCACTTTGTGGCATGCTTGGAGAAGCACTTGTTTGACTGCATGACGTTGTCATAATATTTATTAATGGTGTTCCTTGTTGCCTACTTGTTGCGGTTGAATAGGAGTAGAGGGAGTCACTATTGAGGAATTACTTGTTGTTGTCAATTCCTCTTTGTCATCATGCAGTACGTATGCCTTGACATTGACTGTCTTTTCTAAACTTCCATCCCATGCTTCCTCTTCTATGAACTACACATCTCTACTGACTATTGCCTTCTTGGTTGATGGATTGTAGAGCTTGTGTGCCTTGGATTCATCACTGTATCAAACAAATACACATTTCTCTCCCTTGCTATCCAACTTCTTCCTTAACTCATCCAGGACATGTGCATATGCCACACATCCAAAAACACTCATGTGAGTGACATTTTCCTTTCTTCCACTCCATGCCTCTCCAGGAACAATGTATAGGATGCTTTTGGTTGGACATATATTCAAGATATATGCTACACAAGCGATAACTTCAGCCCAATAATCATTTGGAAAATGATTTTCCTTCAACATACTCCTTGCCATCTCTATAATGGTCCTATTCTTCCTTTCTACTACACCATTTTGCTGAGGTGTATATCTTGCTGTAAATTACTTGTGAATTTCGTGCTCCCTGCAAAATCGAAGAAAATCATTTGAGATATATTCACCACCTCTATCAGTCCTTAGGACTTTGATGTAGTGTCCACTTTGCTTCTCAACAAGAGCCTTGTATTGGTGAAAGCGCTCAAACACTTCACTTTTCTATTTTAGGAGAAAGACTCATGTCTTCCTTTTGTAGTCATCTATGAAGGTGAATACGTAGTGGCTTCCACCAATTGATGGTGTCTGCATTGGTCCACATAAATCTGACTAGACAATCTTCAATGGTGCCTTTTCCCTTACTGACTTTCCCGCTGGAAATGTCTCTCTATGTTGTTTGCCCAAGATACATCTTTCACATAGGCTGTCTAGGATTTCTATGAGTGGTAACCATTTCACCATGCCTTTTCTATGCAGCAAATTCAAACCTCCAAAGTTGAGATGTCCAAACCTCAAATTCGACAACCAATTTTCATCCTTGATCTTTGCTTGAAAGTTTACTTGTATGACAACTGCATCTTTTCTTCCATTCTCTTGTGGGTTCATTGAGAGTTGTGTTTGTGCACCTTCTTTCTGCAAATCTGATCTTAATTTTAGGGGAAACATTCTATTGTTTGTCATATGAACCTTTGCAATCAGCTGTCTCCTTGCAGGCTCGTCCAAAATTGTGCATACATCATTCTTGAAAAAAGAAATTGTAGCCCTTTTGCATGATCCGTCCAATGCTTATGAGGTTATGTTTGAGACTGAGGACAAAGTAAACATCTGAGATGTACTTCTTCTCCCCCTTCTTTCTTAGGATGTTAACTCTTCCTTTTCCCCTAACAGAGAATTTTCTATCAGTCACTAATATCACTTCAGATTTCATACTTTCAACTAAATTTGAAAACATTTTTATGTTCCCTGACATGTGGTTGCTACACCCTGAATCTAGATGCCATATATCACTTTGTTTTTCTTGTGCTATGTTACAAGCTAAAAACATGCTATCATGGTTCTAATTTTCTTTTGTGAGATTTACACTTGGTTTTTTACTAATGTCATACTGCTTATTTCTACATTCATTTGCATAATGACCATACTTCTTACAATAACGACATTGAACTTGAGATTTATCATACCTCTACCCTTGTGCTTGATTTTGACTTGGGCCTTGACTTGGATTTTGATTGTTTCCCCTTCCACTTGTGCTTCAAGGGTTGCTTCTTCCACCTCTGTGTGGGCTTCTTCCTCTTCGTCTAGCATATGATCTTCCTCTGCCTCGACCTTCACCAAAGGAAACTTGTGTCTTGAATGCATGCTCCAATGAGGAGTTTGTTTCTCTATTCAGTCTATGTTCATGCGAAATGAGTGATGCATGAAGCTTATCCACTCAGAACTGCGAGAGATCCTTTGTCTCTACTATGGCCACAACAATGGCATCAAACCTTGCTGGTAGGCTTCTCAAAAATTTCTCAACTATTCTTCTTTCTTCAAGTGTCTCACCATGAGACCTGATTTGAGTAACCAACCCAATTACATGTGTAAAAAAGAATCTACATTTTCAGACTCTTTCATACAAAGTGTTTCAAAATCTCTTCTCAACATTTGCAGTTTTTTTGTCTTCACTTTTTCCATGCCTTGTAGGCTGTCTCGAGGGTGTCCCATGCTTGCTTAGACTTCGTTGTTGTGCAACCCTTGAAAAATATAGAATAGGGCTTTTGAATCCTTCTTCCTATTTTCCGTTAACAAATCCCTTTTTGCTTGAGACAAGGTATTGTATGTTGCTACATATGATGGTTCTTGAAAACCATTCTCCACCAAATCCCAAATGTCTTGAGACAAAAAGAGGGCTTTCATTGTAATAGCCCAATAATCATAAATTTTACCATTAAACTGAGGTATTTGAGGATTAGTCAAGCTTGTGCATATGATGGTTCTTGAAAACCATTCTCCACCGAATCCCAAATGTCTTGAGACGAAAAGAAGGCTTTCATTGTAATAGCCCAATAATCATAAATTTTACCATTAAACTGAGGTATTTGAGGATTATTCAAGCTTGTGCTTATGTTGCCATTTGTGAGAGAAATAAAAACTTTCTACCTATTGTTAAATATGCTAAAAACAATCTTCCCTCAAAACAATTTTTAATTGCTAGTAAAAACACTTGTTTTTACTATAACAATGTTTAAGTTGCTCTCGTACCATGTTAGAAAATAATTTTACGAGTAGGTTGCAGCCACGGCGAGGATATTACTGCGATTTACCCATTATTGGGTTGGAGAGTAAACTTTTGTAAAACTCAGTAAAACTGGTTTTCACGTGCCCACCAAAATTCCCCCCACGATTTTCTCCTCACTACCTCAGAGACTCTCACTCCCTAACTTGCGCAACATTCCCAACATTACAAATGACTTTTACTTATATTTATCCTAACATACGAATTTGAAATTAAATACATGATAGAGAAAATATTTAATAACGAACATGGGCGAATTTACATAGTAAATGATTTTATGAACTTGTAGGTATTGTGGAGCGTGGGAAACATGGTTTCCCATATCTATTTTACAAACTTCATTAAATGCTTTAACTTCTCTGATGTGTTGCTCGGTTTCCCATATCTATTTTACAAACTTAATTAAATGATTTAACTTCTGTGATGTGTTACTGAATGGTTTGCTCTGAACTTCTATTCTGACTTCTGTCCTTCTACTTGCAAATAGAATCGCAACCGTGCAATGGTTGAGTGGGAAAGCATGGTGGTTGCCAATGTGTTAAGGCAGTGGTTGGGATTATTACTTCCAACAGATATTAATCTCACTATGTGCTAGGTGTCATGATCTTTATTTCTTTTTATACTAGGTGTCATAGTCGATTTTTATTATATTGAGTCTAGTTGATTTTAGTCGATTTTAGTTAAAACTTGTCCAGTCATTTATTGTTGCTTGTTTCCTTGTCTCCTATGCATTTTTATTTAACTGATTTTGAATGATAAGAAGAGCGATTAACTCCATTCTAGTTTTCGAGTTACCTTCTTGTGTGTTTCTGTCTCTTCATTTCTTGTGAGTTTGGCATGTATCCTCCATACAAATATTGCCCATAGTTGACAACTGCATGGTGAGTCGATGCAAGTGAGACCATAGTGGTAACTGCTTCAACAACTTCATCCTTTATCTCCATTTGGTACCATATGCTCGAATATGTTAATCTAGAATTTAGGTTGTCATCTTGAATTATTATTAGTATTATTATTAATTTCCATTGTATTTCTATCATTAGTTTTAGCTTCAGAGCATGGTTTGTCTTCCCCTCCACCCAGGTTCTACCTTGGGTGGCTAGGAGCACAATTTGTTCTCCCCTATAATTGGGTTCAATTCCTACAAAGGGACATGTTGGCCATTGTGATAAGACTAGAAGGGTGAATGACCATTAGATATATGCGATCGATGCCTCAGAGCTTACTAAGTCATAAGTTTCATGTTAAGTTTTAGATTCTAGATTTTTGGCACAGCCCTTACTAAGTCATAAGTTTTCGGTTAAGTTTTTGTTGGATCAGGTGCTCAGCAAACAAATTAAACACAGCAGAAGCAAGCACATAACATAGTATTTAACGTGGTTCACCCAACCAATCTGGGCTACGTCCACCAAACATAGGCATCATGAATATATTAATCAAATTGTAGATTACATCAAGAAATCCTCTCAAACTCTTAGCAAATCATCCGAATGATTGCCTATTATATAGAATAGAGAATATAACAACCTCATAACTCCCTCACATCAAATATAGGAGGCATTAACTCCCTCCCAACAACCTGGAGCTAATCTAGGAACTGAATCCCTATTGTTGTCATCCTTCAGAGATTTTTGCCTATTTGACTCAAACAGAAAAAAATCTCAACAGTTTTAGGTATGCTAGTGCTACTACACATATTAAGAAAGCATTAATTTTGATTTGTAGATTCATACAAATTCTAATTAAGATTGATTTTAGAGGAGCAAAAAAAAAATTGATTGTCTCCATGGAACAAATAATTTTAGTATTTGGTATATGATAATAGATAATTTTGGGTTGGTTGGTTATATTGATAGTGATTGGGATAGATTCCTTAACGGTAGAAAAAATACTTCATATTATGTTTGTTAGCCTAGCATGAGGTGCAATATCATGGTCTTCAAAGAAAAAGGAAGCTAGTTCATTATCTTCCACCTAGTATAGTATATAGCAACATGTAAAACAATTTGGTTGAATATAATCTTAATATATCTAAAGAAAGAAAAATAAGATGTCACAATTACTTATTTTGATAACATATATACAATTGTAATGAGTAAAAATCAAGTTTTGATAGTTATAGCAAACATATTGATATCAAATAACATTTGAGAAGGGATCTTGTGGCAAAAAGAGATTGAAATAAAGTTTGTAAAAAAATGAGTTCATATATTTAAGAAAGCACTATCAAAATAAAATTTTCATTACATGAAAATGGTGCATGGAATCACCTCATTAAGGGGGGATGTTGAAGATAATGCTTAAAATGTAAAGCCCGAAAAATTGTTATGGAATTATCAACATATTGAGCTCTAAATTAAGATTTAGTGGATCAATATTTATATTAATTATTGTGTTTTTCTCATTGTAGTTGTCTCCTCATCATTTTTACAACATGTATCCTTTGTGAACCCATATCTTCATTAATACTACCTCATCATCTCACTTTCAATGCCTATTGAAATACAATGCATTTAGAGTTTTCTAGTCACTCTTTATAAGTGAATTGAGTTCTAAATTAAGGTTTAGTGAATCAATATATATATTACTTATTGTATTTTCCTAATTGCATTTATCTCCTTATAATTTATACAACATGTTTTATTTATCAACCCATATTTCCAATACTATGACTTCATCATTCTAGTTTCAATGCCAACGTAAACACACAATGCATTTAAAGTTTTTTAGTCACTCTTGATACCTGAGCTAGTTCAAACAGAAAGAGAAACATCTACATATTGTTGGGTATTGTTTAATACACATAATTTTAATTTTCATTGTATCTCATGTTAGTTTCAACTTGGCTTCTTAGTACACAGATTAGATCAAAATTGTTGCATGCTTTGGAGTGTTGAATTTATGTAGATTACAGATTCTAGAAATATCCTAAAATCTAAAATTTACTTAAAAACTATTTTTTAATCATTCTTTTAAAAATACTGGTATGCCTCTTCTAGCGCATTGGGATGAAGATAATTTAAAGGTTTTCAACATTCTGCCAAGTTATCAATTTCACTCTCCTTTTTTTTAATAGAATACCTTCATATTCTCTTTCTTTTCCTGTACTAGTGAAAAGAGAATTTCCTCCAGGATTTTAGAAAGACGAAATTATCTATAAATGATGATTGTTTGTAAAATATTATGATTGACCTAACGAAAAGCATCTTCAACATTAACATATGAGATTAAGTGTATCTTTAGAGGTATCGGCGATGGGGAAATGAATCCCTCTATGTATGATGGTGCTTGGGTAGCAAAGATTCCAGCAGTTGAGGCCTCTGACCTCCCTCAGCCTGGAACACTTCAAAAAAATATATTTAA
>APFE030631578.1:39878-75547 GCA_000404065.3 Pinus taeda | reverse complement strand
CCCCATTCACCTGCACTTTCAATGGACTATTCTTTTATCCAGCCTTCAACTGTATCTTCAAACTCTACCACACTTCAAGAACTTTTGAAAGTCCCTCTTATAGTTTAAATACTGTAATCCTGCTCTAAATTTTCACTCATTCAATTTCTGCTGATCATTAAACAAATTTGCATACCATCACATGTCTTTAGGATCTCACCAATCATGCAAATCTCTTTCAGCAGATCTTCATGCTTCCACTGCATAAATTTTCAACATTCAACTACTATCAATCACATTTAGAATCTGAATCTTCCTTTCAATCTCCCAGATTTATATTGGCGAAGCCCTAACTCTTAGCAACAATTACTCCTTTGCTGAGTTTTCTTTCATTGTTTCATTCTTGCTCTGAGTTTCTTAAAAAAAAAATACATGTTCCTGCTCTGATACCAAATGATGCCAGCCTAAGCTAACAATACCCACATTATACAAATAAAATTGCATGTCACTGGTCCCAGGCCTTAATCACCTGATCCATTGCAAAATCTTCAGAAATAAGGTTTAAGGCTTATTAATTAGACTTCATTGCGGACACATTTTATTTGACTATACATAGTCTGACCCCTTAATTAATCCTTGAGCGAAGCCTTTTTCAACGTTCATAAACTTTGGTTAATTCTTATACCTTGGAACTTAACCCTTGGGTTGACTTCACTATTTGCTCGTCCTAGTCATACCATGGTTAGACTTTGGTTAAACCCGACTTAACCAAAATACCTTTAACTCCGCTATTTCTATTATAACTCTTGTATAATAGAAATATTACATAAACCACACTTAACCTTACCTTTTCACTTTTCTTCAGCCTTGCGCATTTATCGATGCTCTCTCATCGCGTTCAGCCTCCACCGCTGATTTGACTCCACTAGATCCGACGGTTGTTGGTTCATCTGATCAATGAAAACAATCGTTGATCCTCCACCATTTGATCAAAGCACACTTGATCCAATGGTCAGCAACAATATCAGACGGGGATCATGCGCGACTCTCAACCAACCTTACGGAGCCGATAGGAATATGAATCCTTGATGTATAAATGATCGGGTCCGATTTTGAAATTAAAGTTCGGTCACTTTATGACCTGATATCTATTGGATATAAGAGGCCATCAAATCTATGGCTTGCAGGACTTTAACTAGCACACGGATTAAAACAGCCTTAACCCCCACAGTTGACTATGATCTAAGAGTTGAATATGAGATCGATGGCTAGGAGTGAGTGCAGGACTTCAGCTACGATCCCAGGCATTTGTACACTCCTATCCCCTGCAGTTGCTGATCACTGTTGATCTAACAGATCTGTCCATCTGACGATCCAGATCTATTCCTCCGCTCAAGATTCCGCCCACTCTGAAATCCGCTTAATCACAATTACACTTCATTATGGCTCCACTCTTTCATGAAACTTGGTGCTTCCACTAAATTTCCTTCTCACCTCCAGATCGACTTGTTACCCAGTTCAACTCTTCCAACTCCTTTATCCACTTAGAAATAGTGTGCTGAGACTTCTCTAATTTCTTTAATCTGCCTTGAAACTATACCTGATTATCCGACATTCGATAGTGCATACGGATCTTTGGATCCACTCCCCTTTTAGTTTTCAAACTCCTTCCAATGGGATCACACTGATCTAAAATAGCTCTTCCTACAAAATCAAGTTCACATTACTTCCTGAACCAAACTCAATAAACTCTCAATCGATTCTCCACCATTATCATTGTTGCATACACATTCATTTGTATGTCAAAACTCTCACATCCACTATTACAGAACCATATTCAAGCATAGTCACAAGCGTTGTGATATATACACACAGTCATTATGGGATTTCCTCCTTATTCACAAATACATAGACAAATCCTTCGAATAACCATACATATAGACGGATCATATATAGATCCTCAACCAATATTAACTCAGGAGATATGAAACTTCTATTTGCTAATTAAAATATGTACATACATAAACTCAATGGCCTGATTTACATTTAGTTGGCCTTTCTCGTTTCAATGCCCGTAGGCTCACAATCCAACCCTCCTATCTGCTAACTCTCTTAGTATCTCTCTATTTTTTTAAGGCTTTGAGGCTTACAAACTATACATAAAAGGATTCTGTTAACCAATTTTGGTTCAGATCCTGAATAATTTCACCTGAATCCTAAATATCCTAATCTAATCCCTAAAATCATGAAACTAAGTCCTAGTTCCTCTAACTGACACACTATTCTTGAAATCTCTCTTAACTAGAAGATTTCATAACAATATCCTCACTATTATACAACCCTCATAAAAACATAGGAAAATAAATAATTAATCACTCTTTAAGGAATCATGTCCTGTGAAACACAAGACGCTATGCTTAGTAAAATGTGATGGTTTTTCTGATAAGGATGCTACTGCATCAATAAATAAAGAGAAATGAAAAATATTATTTCAAAAAAGTCATGTTGTATGTAAATTAACATAATATGACTCTCAACATATTCCGGGAGCTAACATAATCCTTATTGGTTTTCCCTTCTTTTCAGTTTTGACATTCATCAACCTATATTTTTATTTCCATTTTTAAATTAATCTCATGAAATTATTAGTTTTTATGTTTAGCTTGAGATTTAACGAACTTGTAATGAATTTCAATAGAATTTTTGACAAGTTTTGTGAAATTATTTGTGTTCTTGTTTGGCTTGAGATTTGAGAATAAATTCACTTGGAATGAAATTTTGCAACTTGAAATTTAATCCATGACTTAGTTTTAATTTATATAAAGTTTTATCAAGAACATATTTGAGAATAAATTCACTTGGAATGAAATTTTGCAACTTCAAATTTAATCCATGACTTAGTTTTAATTTATATAAAGTTTTATCAAGAACATATTATTTATATGTTAATAGTATTTTCTTTGAGAATTTTGGGAAATTTACAATTTCATTAATTTTTTTTTGGGAAAAATGATATAACAAGGAAATTCTTTCACACCTTAAAAGGTACCCATGTTTACTATAATCTTAATACTGTGGTATTTCACTCATACATTTGTAATGGAATGTGATACATCGAAAAAATGTCTTGGGGTATTGTTGATGCAAGTAGAAAACCTATTGGTGTTCACTGCTAAATAAGATTATGTCCAAAACTTGGGAAAGTTCAACTATGAGAAGTAAATGATGATGACACTTATTTCCATCAATACATAACACATGTATCTCAGTGGAAGGTAGCTCGAATGGAATATGGACCATCATGGCTTCAAGTCCTTTTTGGAGGAATGACCCTTATCACTAGAATAGAATTAAAGTGGGTAAACCATT
Source organism: Pinus taeda (assembly GCA_000404065.3). NCBI lineage: Eukaryota > Viridiplantae > Streptophyta > Pinopsida > Pinales > Pinaceae > Pinus > Pinus taeda. The sequence continues at coordinate 72,199 of APFE030631578.1, read as the reverse complement.
AACATGTTAGGAGATGATTATGAGGAGGTATAGATAAATGGAAAGGAGAAGATGATTATTATGCTCTTCCTATGAAATATGAGTAGGAATTACCTATTTTTACCTTATCTTTACTAGCTTGAGATTGGATTGTAGAGCTAAGATAGGAATGGTTGCCCAATAAGACTGTTCTTAAGGTCATCCAACCACGAAAAGAGGGCCCTAAACCTGTTATATTCTATACTTGGTATCATAACACTTTGCGGTATAAGGGGTTGAATTTTTAGTACAAAACTTTGGTTTGAAAGAATTAGTGTCAATGAAATTACAATGTTATCCTAGCCTGAGTTATGATTTTAGAAAACATATGCAAAATCCAAGTGCTCCTTCATTTGAGATGTCAGGAAAAAGGGCTCCACATATTCTTAGTGGAATGTGACATTTATAAAAGGGACAAGTGTGAGAGAGTGAATACTCATGTGACAATGCAACTCATGATTTTAGCGATCTTCTAAGTTAACGTATTGATGGGCGTTCTGGTTCACCTTCCTCATATTGGAAACACATCCATGGTGGAAATTGAGTTCCTTTTATAATATTCCATCTTATCACACCCTTTTATATCATCCATGATTGTCCAAATCTTCATGGATAATATTTTTAAATTGCATGGAATTCATATTTCCATTGTCACAATTTCTCATCCCAACTTCACTAATGAATTTTAGTGAGTTTTTCTTAAATTATAGGGATCCTTCTAGAAATTTATATGTGATGGATAGTTATGAAGCCTTTTTTCCTAGAATGGATGTTCACCGCTCCTTGAGCTTAGATTTTCATGTTGGTTTGTTTAAAAGTAGGTAATATAAATTCATTCATTTAGGATATTTTTGCTCCTAGATCTCAGTCTACAAGTGGAAAAGAGAATTCTCTGTTGTACCAAAGATCACACTAGGAGGTGAGGTGAATCATTATGTGAGAAAATTTACCATTTCAAAAATTTTCACCAATGAATAACAATGTATCAGTGAATCATAACCATTTGCAGAAATCAATAAGTGTAACAATGCATCATGAAACTAGCATCATATCAATAAGACATCAAGAGGCCATCACATAAACACAAGAGGACACAATCTTTTATGTGGAGACCCATGAGAGAGAAAATGACAAATCCCTATTCTTCTTTATATTCAATTCATTACATAGATTCATATGCACCAACTGGTTGAAGGCAGCTTCCACGAATATATGCAAGCTATTACATGTGGTATGCTACATCCTAATTGAGGCACCAACCTCAAAAATGTATAAGAAGCAAGTCATTGTACACTAGAAATTGATTCGAGCACTAGTCTCAATGATGAGAAAAATCCAACTTGGTCTAAGCACCAACCTAGTTGAACATCCAACCTCGATTATTAACAAGCTCTGAAATGCTCTAGTATCCAACCTTATTGAGGTAGTGGCCTAAATGATGAGAAAACTCCAAATTTATCTTGGCTCCAACCTCATTGAGGCATTAAACTTAGTGGAGGCACCCACCTGCTTCTTCAACTTCTTATGGACCTCTTTTCAAAATATTTCAAACTGGATCCACCTGCTCCTCAAATAAAATAAATATTCAAAGTGAAGAAATTTTTGTTGTCATACTATTGTCCATTCCTTGTCTTACACCTTCCCAATATTTACTTCAGCTTGTTCATTAATCTAGACACATATCTTATCTTAGTACCCGCTTTTTCCATATGCTCAAAACTACTCCAACATGATCATAAACCCTCAAAACATATCAAAGATATTTTGATAATGAAGGATATATCAATAAGGATTTTCATGCCTCTAGAAATGTCCACCTTTCATCACCATTCTTCTTTTGGAATCCAACTTGGCTAAAAAAAAGCTCAAAATCCCCCAAAAACCATACAAAACAATATATTAAATTAAGGATTCTATAAAATGCCCCATTTTAGACGCATTTCTACAAAATGCCCAAATTCTGGTGATTGGTTATACAAAAGAGTTCTTTTTGGTTTCTTAAATATTATAGAAAATGAAAATTATAAACAACAAAAAAAAGTTTGACCTGACAACGGTCGGAACTCAAATTTGGGTTTCAGCACATAAAACATGAATTTACTACCAATCGGGCTATATAGTGGGGCTTGTAATCTCATGCTCTCGAATACCTTTCGTTATTGGTTCCAAAAATAATACACAGGTATTGAAGACCATATATATGTCCATAGATAATGTGTGTAGGCAGGTCAACCAACCATTGTATCAAGGTGAACCCCTCCAAGTTTCAACTAGCTACTAAGTACAAAGTCTAGATGCAGATGTAAGTCAATGTATGCACCTCATGTTAATGCACGCCACATCGCATGGAACCAAAACCACAAGGTTTCAATTATATGTTTACTATATTTAAATTCCATTTCTTGCAACATTATGTAAAATAAAAAGAGGTCTTATGCATGTATAAAATGTTGATTACATGTTTTTATGGACCATAAGAGAAACAAATGGGCTTACAAGGATGCATGAGTGGTTTTATTTTTTTCTTCATGGATAACGAAACAATTTTGACTTTTCTTTTCAATGGTAATTATAAATAATAGTTTAATTAATAACTATTTTATGTCTAAGAATTAAATTATAAATAATTTGATGGTGATTTAGAGACATTTATTTGACTTTCTAATAGACTCAGAGATGTATTTTTCATTCCTATTTAGATGATGTAAAATAAATATCTATTTTTATGTATTTATAAGTAAATTATTTAAAGAAGACATGTCTTTATCATTGTGAACACAATGTAATATTAGATAAGAGAATTATGAAAACACGAATTTTAGTGACTATCTCACGATAAGTATGTGGATCAAAATATTGTAATTCTAAGCATGAATTATCAATTCATAACTATATTTAATTAAGATATCAATCTAAATATAATCATATTATCTCCTTTCTCACATGACATTGTGTGTATGAACCTAAAATAACTCCCAAAGTGATATCAAATGGAGAAGGAAAATCATATATATGTGTACTAAAATGCCTACTACAACATCTATTATCAAAGTTTAACCTCCCTTATTTTCACTATGCAACAATATATCTCCATAAATATAAATGCAGTTTAAAACATGGTCTAAAATATCTATGATAATAAGGATTCAAGGTCACAATCCTTCTCAAATAGGAAAATGAGAAGAATAAAACCAAGATGAGAAAACAATGAATTTAGAAACAACATTGAAGCTTCATTCTAGATTTAGATTCTTATTGGTTTTTTAATCATTTCACATGTGTTTTCTCCTTGTTTATTTCAAAATCAATATAAATCGTGCAGTGAGAAATCTATGAGTACTTTAACAGTGAAAAAATTGTGTATTAATATGTAACATTAAATTCTTGATATGAAAGGTAAAGTCATGTTTAATATATTTAAATTCCATTTCTTGCAACATTATGTAAACTAAAAGGAGGTCTTATGCATGTATAAAATGTTGATTGCACCTCCTTATGCACCATAACAGAAAAAAATGGGCTTACATGGATGCGTGAGAGGTTTTATTTTTTTCTTCATGGATAATGGAACAATTTTGACTTTCATTTTCAATGGTAATTATAAATAAAAGTTGAATTAATAAATATTTTTTGGGTCAAAATTAATAAATAATGAAATGGTGATCAAGAGGTATTTGTTTGACTTTCTAATAGACTTGGTGATGCATTTTTATTTTCTATTTAGATTATGTAAAATAAATATCTATTTTTATGTATTTATAAGTAAATTATTTAAAGTAGACATGTCTTTATCATTGTGATCAGGACATAATATTAGCTAGGAGAACTGTGAGAACATGAATTTTAGTGACTATCATGTGATAAGTATGTGGAAAAAATAATATTTCTTGAGTTGTTCATTAATAAATAATGAAATACATTAAATGAACATATCTAAAATGAAAAATAATATCTGCTCCACCTCATGAGCCCGTTTCCACTACTACGTTTTTTGTATCATATGTGCCAACAACGTAGAGTGCACCTCAGGGATGTAGCCTCCTCACATTACTTTAGGAGACCTGTAGTCCTCAAGAGCATTCAATTTCTTGCATTAATAGGGTGAGTGTATAAATCCATAACCCTCTCTCGACCCTCCCATTGTCAGAACACAGGGCTTCCATTTACTACTGCTCCTATTGCTGCTTTGTCGGACTATAGCACTGCATTTAAAAAAAAACAAAAACCCCCTAGCGATGCTCTTTAGTAGATGCACCGAGATGTGTAAATACATGAAAAACACAGTGCTTCATAATTAGATAGCACCACATTTAAAAAAAATAAAAAACCCTATATTAGTGCTCTTGTTAAGACACACCGAGGCATTTTAAATAATTAATGACACCAATGCTCCATGGAAATATAACACCTCATTTGAAAAACGCCTAACAATGCTCTTTGTAAGACATATCGGGACGTTTTAATACATGATTAACATCAGTGCTTCACCAGAATACATCACTGCATTTTTTTAAAAATTAAAAACCCATAGCGGTGCTCTTTCTAAGTATGCACCATGGCCTTTTACTATAAGAAAGTAACTGGTGCTACAGGTGGATATAACACCACAAATTTTTTAAATTTAGTTTTATTCGGTGCTATCGATTAGCGTAAGAACTGTTGCATGGTATACTATGTACGTACTATGGTGTTATAGTATTGGTTTAGCACTGTGATGTAGGAGCATGTGACTCAGAAGGGGAAAAATCTTTTGATTTATTCCAAAAATCAAAAAGATTATCTACAGGAAAGGAGTGGGATCTTTTGCCTGCTGTTTCTATGTTTTTAGTTAAATTTAGAAACTAGATAAGAAAAAAAAAACATGCCATATTTTCTAGATAGGCTTAGAATAAGGCATGCTAGATTAATTGTCTATGTGTGACTGCTTTTGTAATAAAGAAGCTATGGATGATTAAAAAAGAAAGTTGTTAAACTTGGCTGCCAAGGAGAGAATATTCTCTCATTTAGAACTCCAGTATATTTGTGTTGGTAAGCCGTAGGAAAATAAGGTCGAATGCGTAGCTCTTTAATGTAAAAAAAAAAACAGTGTCTTGAATTATGAATGGAGAAGGCGCATTATGAATTATGAATATGGCTATGTAATTACTGTGTTAGATCTTCTATGCAGACATATATAAAGACTGTTATATTGTTAATAAAAATGGATTAGCTGTGCATTTTTTAGTTGCAGTGTGTGCGCTATTTTGATGACAATTTTATTGTATGTATGTCGAAATTTTTATCTGCTTTGCGCTCAGAACTTCAATTAAAAACCGATAGAACTGTGTGTAAAAACGGACAGAACTGCGTGTATTATGGACAGCTGAACTGTCGACTGTTGAATTGTATTGACAACACTGTGGCATTGAACCGCGATAAAGAAACCCGTGTATAGTGCTGAGAGGGCACCGTGAGCGCACAAAGGCTGATGGAACTGTTAGGTTGGGAATCACATCATTGATGCATGGACAGTGAAATGTTGAAGGCGAAACCGGTGTATCAATGAACTGAGGGCGCATCACAACCACGATAAAGGCTGGGTATGTTATCACTGTTGCATATGAATTGTGGTGCCTATGCAATCTATGTGCAGGGGCTTATATTTGCGTTTTAAAAGAAACTGTTGTGCGCATTAGATATTGGTTGGGCTGTGTATAATTAAAGAATACAACAGTTAGTTAAATACAGACAGCTGTGCGCATATCCTCTATTGCGTGGAGAGATTTTGTGTGTGCAAATATCCATGTATATTGCCTGAATTATATAGCCACGGTCCATTAATAAGTTTTGTTAATAATTGTTGTGCGCGTGTAGCTGCATGAATATTGTAAATTCCCACTATGAATGTGTGGAAAGATAATTATAGCAGGCTGTTGTGCGGGCATTTGGCTAATGAATTCAATCTGGTTTAATTTGATGAGTTTGGTAGTTTAATGACTGATGAATTGAGGACAGATCCGAAGGAGAGTGAGCCGGAGATTGAAGATATTGTAATCAAATTGGAGAAATTGGCATTAGAGCCAGCTTCCAGGGCATCACACTGGCTCGTCACAGTATAGCACAAGACTCAATAAAATGAATTTTAGGATCAATTTTTTTGTAAATTTATCCCTTTTCTAGTGCTATCGAGTAGTATAGGAACCAATGCTTGTTGAACCAATGCTTGTTGTTATTTAGCACACTTTTATTTTTTATATTTGAAAATAAATAAATATGCCACGATGCACCATGTTCTATTAGGCAACAATTATTATATGTCTAGTAAAGCACCGATGCGTTTGTATATTTTATATGCACGGTTAAAAATACATCCGCTAAAACATTTTCCCACCCACCTCTGCTACAAACATATTTTTGGGTTATTTTTGTAGGGGCTTCAGCAAAAACCCCTGCTAGAGGGTATTTTCCTTGTACTGGATGGAGGTGGCCGTGGCCCCGAGGGGCACAGCTAATCTGAGAAACAAGCTCAAAATGACTATATGTCAACTATTCCCCTAGAAGCTAGGAGTGAAATTCGCGATTTGAAATCCACTATAGCTAGAGAGAGGCAAGATTTTCCAGTCTCAGAAATCATAGAGGATATCTCCACCTAGATTCTTAACCCTGGCCACACCAAGGGTAAAAGGAAACAATATTTTCATGCCTTATCTGTGTACTAACAGATGAAGACCCTAGTGGGCAGGCTAATTAAGGATAAACAAGAAGAAATATATAACATCTTCGCCACCATAGAAGATGTCAAAGGAGTACAAAGGAACCAAAGCGTTTGTTTAGAAAGAATGAATGTGTGATTAGCCCATATCGATTGTCAACTTCATTATGATCTTGCTCCTCCATATCCTATTGGTTCTAGTGCCAGAGACATGGCATTTGTCACTTGTTATAAATATTCATTTTCAACATGGTAGTTATCAGTTTTCTATTTTACTACTTTAATTATGCTAAGACTATTGAAACTACTGAAATTTGAGACAAATATTTCTATTGGTAGATAGTCAAAATTATCTGATTTTCGTTACACAAATTGAAACCACCTATTAAATAACATTTTTACAGTGATAAATAAATTGATGTATCTATTTTGCATAATCATTCAAGAAATCCAATTTCCACTCTTTATTTATTATAATATATAATAATATATATATTATCATTAAATTTTTGAAAATTTAATAAATAATGATATTTAAATAACATGTTGTATACTTCGATCTTTTCCATAATGAAATTCAGAGTAGACATAGATGTAGAGATGAGAACCATTAAAAATCTAATTACAAAGTTAACCATTCAATAACTTTATAGTTAGGCTCTCAAGTGACCCGAAACCCTGAAGAGAAAGAGTTTGAATGAGCCCTATCTCAATATAATTTTCGGTCAATGCTCCCAAAAAAAACAACTTTTGGTGTTAATCCATGCTAACCTTCCTTATTGATAACTATAAATTTGTAAATTTCTTAAGTGAAGACCGGTGACGTTAAATTGAACTGACGCAAAAAAATTTCAGTGCTTGTTTGCTTCTTCCTGTGTTCTTCATTGCCCTGCCATAACTTTGAAGGTTATCATCTTCCTATGAGGTTACAACTTTTAAGCCCATCATTTTTTTATTTTTAGTAGATATATGTTTAAAGAGTTTGTTTGTTAACTTTAAAGCAGTCGTATAGGAAGCGAAAGTCAAATTAACAAATTCCATTTAACTTTTCGTACGTAATTATCAATTGAAAATATATGTGACGTAGAGAAAAAAAAAATTTCAAAGAAAAGGTAAAATTTAACTAAATATAATTTGAAACTTTGTTTTCAAAATCTGGAAAAGCAACTATATGGTGATATGAATTTAAGTTGATAGATGCAATGCATTTTTATTTTCACTTAATTTTATTAGAATTTTAATCAACTATATCGTTATATGAATTTAAGTGGATAGATGAAATGTATTTTTATTTTCACTTAATTTTATTAGAATTTTAATTTAATTATAAATTATTAGATAGATGATAAAGATTTAATTTTTATAGAATATTGGTAATAGTAACCAACCATAAGACACTGTAATGTTAAATATATCATAGCACATGAAACTTCTTAGGATTAACATTATTAATCATTGTTTTAGTTTTTATGTTGTACTAATACTATTATAAACGATAAATTTAAATACATATTTATAAGGTAAAAAAAAATTATATAAAAAAAAATAATTTTCACAAATAGAAATTAAAATTGAAATATTATGTAAATATTATAATAAGAACAGTAAATCAATTTTGATTGAAATGTTTTATGGTTTATTCTACATATATCTTGATTGAAATTTTTTATGGTTTCTTTTACATATATTCATCCATGCCTAGCTCCAAGAGATGGGGATTTTCCCCCACCTTTAGCTATATTGTTTCAGGAGTTCATAACGATGATTCTGGATCTATTGATATTTCTATTCAATATGCTCATTTTCAACATCATTTTCATAAGTTGGGTGAAATGGAATTTTTTTTCGCAGCAAAACCTCTCTTAGGTGCATCTTGAAAATTTAGAAATTAATGGCCTTGTATGCCAAAAGTGGTGCAAGTCACAAAATATAAGTTTAAATCTAGCAAGATGAGAGAATATATCCAATATATGCAGGATCATGCTTTGATCTAGAATTTTATTGGATTATGGCCCTCTAAAACGTCTGATTGGGTAGGAAAAGGACAAATGGAACCTCCATAGTTAAATAGAATTAAAACTAGCGGAAAATGATTCTTGAATATCATTTTCTCTAGCTTGGAAGAAAAATTGAGGGATTTTGAAGGAGGAATTCATCCTTTTAACAACACATGGATCTTCATGTGATTTTGGAAGGAGTAGAATAACTAGGAAAATGAAGACTTCCTTGTTGCCTTGATGTGGGTATGACTATTTTCTCTTCCCAAGGAATATTGAGAGGAGGAAAACTTTGAAGGCATCGAAAATGCCATCGGAAGCTTTGTAAAAGTGTTGGAGGCTACTAAGAGAGAGAAAGACACATCATATGCTTGGATCTATGTTTATATGAATACCTTCTAACCTCTTCTAGCCTATATAGATATTTATGATTAGGACAATGTTTGGAAGCAATCTCTAAATTATGAACATGTTCCCTTTAAATGAAAATATTGTCATCAATATGGGTTTTTTATTAGGGACTATTTGATAAATACCAAGGAATTGCCTGAAGAACACGCTTCTCACAACAAAGAAGACGATTTGTGAAAATTTCCCTCGAGAAGAAGATATTTCAATCTTCAGGGTACCTCAAATATTGATTAGAACCCTAGATTTGGAAATAGGTTCAAGTCTCTCTCATCTCCGAGGGAATCTCCAAAGAAGGAAAACATTCAATTAAGCATGAAATACACAAATAAAAAATCCCATAAAATCCTACTTAATCATATAGAGCTCGTGCAAAAGTCTCTTGAAGAGAACCAACAAATACTATTACCATAAGAAATGGTTTATTGGAGGAAGCTAAAGTAGAATCCCAATCAAAAGATATGTATCTATATGATCCATAGCTAATCTCCATTGCAGAAAAATGGAATTGAAAATATTTGAAGGACATACACGCTCATCAAGCTAGTATTCTTTATAATGCCTACCTTCGAAGCAAGGGACGATACTCATTGGGCTCAAATTTTTCACAATTTGGTCTCAGGATTCGCACGAGCGATTTTAAGGTAGTCTCTAGATGAGACAAAAAAGCCAAAAAATGAGACCATGAGCGTAACAAAGAATTTGATATAAGAAGATGCTGAACAATTTATCTTCACAAAAAAGATTTTAAAGTGATCTCGAAACAAGACAAATAAACCACAAAATTAAACCACAAGCGTAATGAGGAATTTAATGTAAAAAAATAGTAAACAATTTATCAACTAAAAAATCATACCAATATCAGAAACATTTCCCCCTTAAATCTTGAATTTTCGAAAAGAAAATTATATAATCATATTTGTTGTAATTAGTTCTTAATCATCTATTATTAATAAGAAACTTACAACATTGAATTTTAATCTTATTTCGAAAATCCAAACAATATATAAATTTTTTCTCATTAATAAAATATCCATAAAAAGCGGACCAAATTTGAATTATTCTAAATTTAACATAACGATCATATATCATGAGAGAAATTCCCTATACAACATTCTTCACTCCAAGAAAAAAAAAATTAAAACAAAACTTAAATCCTGTCTTATAGTTTGATTCATCTACACACATCAAAAATCTTGGAAGTAAATAAAATCCACATACTACCTTCGTCATATTCCAGCACTCCCACACCATGGGGAGACTACATCAACTCTTAAATCATATCTTCAATATAATCATTTGATTCATGTATATGTGATAAAAGTTTTAAAATATAATATAATATATTTTATTTTTCTAATAATTTTTTAATAGTACTAAAAAAATTTAATTTTTAAATATAACATAGTTAATAAACATATATATGTGACTTATGAATTAAGCATATATATATATGAATTTTAAAAACATAACATATCAAATTCCACAATTCAGATAAACTCAAATTGTATTCTGACCATGAAGTGTATATATTAAAAATATATTTTGACATGAAGTGTATATATTTATATTTCGTTTAAATATATTGGATGATGTCACTTGGATTGTTTTCTAATCTTATTTTCGTTCCTATTTATTTAAAATTATTTTTGATATCTAATGTTAGGGAATACCAGTTTTTTTTATTGAGCTGTAGAGTACTTCTTCTTTGTACTAAATTGCAAAGCACCTAATTATTTTTAATGGAATTGATTTTTTTAAAATATTAATAATACAAAACAATTAAAAATTATTTAAATATTTTAAATATATTCTCTTATAGATATAAACACAACACAGTTTAAATTCACAACGCAGATCAACTCAAATATATGCTGACCTGGGTGTGTTATATATATATATATTCGTTTAATATTTGGGGATTGTGAGTGGTATTTGTTTTCTAATTATTTTCGTTCTCATTTATTTAATTTGAATTTTTTAATCTAATTGTAGGGTAACACCATTTCTTTATTGAGTTGTAAAGTATTTCTTCTCCGTACTAAATGCAAGCACTCGAATTGTTTTTTTTTTAAATTATAAAATACAAATAATTAAATTATATTATTTTTAAAATAGTTAATTTTTTAAAATATTATTTTTTACATATATATTTTATTTTAATTTAAAATATTTATATTTTATAAATAATTTAAAAGTGTATACAAGTTAAGTATATTAAATTGAACAAGGAGTAAGGTTAGGGTTTTTTTGTTTGCAGTGAATCTGTATGTCTTGCTAATTTGTGTTGTCATTTTCATTGTTACAGTTGGATGCTTTTTGTTTTGGATGTCACCTGTTGCCTTTTGCTGTCGCTAGGTTTGTTGCAGGATGTCAGATATGGAGTTTGAGGAGGTGGACTAATCTGCCCACCCTAACCCCTATGCTACTATATAGCGAAGCCCTAACCCTTCAGTGGATTCTACACCCATTGGTTGTCAGAGTCCTTCTATTCCACTTATCTCTGTTACGCCCCCCTCTGTTTCTTTCCCCGACCCATCTACTTTCGGCCTCCCCTTCACTGCTCTATCCATCGACTCCCCGGATCTCGACTACCCTCCCTTCTCATTGACAACCCTCCACCTACTTACCTCCTGCACACCGTCATCTCCCCCTTTTGAGCCATTGCCATCCGGAAATTTGGTCCACCCGACTCCTTTCGAGCATCCCTCGACTACAGGTTTCAATTCTACAACCGAACTCAACTTGCCTTCGTCTTCTCCACTTACCCCTCCTTCTATGGCACTGGGCTCCTCATCCTCTCCCTCCAGCTGCTTTGAAGCCCCAGCCATCAAATTTTGACACTCCTCTCAGCAGTCTGAACTAGAGCACCAAGGCTCTCTCGACTGCTTGCAGGATCATCTGATTGCGCTTCAAATAGGGAAGCAAAATCTCAAGTGTGTGAAGGTCACGACCAAGGACCTCACCCTAAAATTCGGGGAAGGGATTAACATGGGGGAAGTTGTAGACACCGCAAGTCGGGTTCTTATTGGAGGAGTTCGGGGCCGTGCCTATTCTCCTGAGAGACTCAGACTCTACATCAAAGAGATATGGGGAAACATCTTCAAGGATCTCCCAGAGGTGCAATGTTGGCTTGAGGATGGTTCACGCTCTATTTTCAACAGGAGGAATACACAAATTTGGCACTTACCAAATGTTGGCACATAGAGATGGCTCTGGTCATGCTAAAGCACTAGAGTTCGCTCTTTGATCCAGAGAGGGAACAAATTGGTGTTGGACCACTTTGGGTAAGGCTGTCTGGTCTTCCCCTGAACTTTTGGTCCAAAGATATATTCATTCGCATATGCAATGCACTCAGCACCTATCTCGACTATGACAATTCATACATCAGATCCGGAAACCAGTCATTGGCCCCTATATTGGTCTACTTGGATACTAGAGAAGGGTAGGAGGAAAAAATCACACTGCAGCGGAAGAATTTAACTAGGATTTATATCGTGGACTATGAATGAGTGCCATTCAGATGCCATAGGTGCCATAAGGTTGGGCACCTATACAAGGAATTTACTATGGTTTGTAAGGCTTCTCCTCCAACAAAGTAAGTAGAGGACATTGTGGCGAGGGCACCAGCATCTGCTCCTAACTGGACTCCATCAAAAAATGATTCTTTGTCAAATAAGGGAGTATCGACTCAAATTCCATCCTTCAGTACTCCCCATCCTCCCTCCACGCCGATGACAAGATCAAGGGTTGCAACTTCGGATACTTGATCTTCGGGTACACATTTTCTCCGTTGATTTGTTACTACATCTTCTTATTTATGCTTTACGCAACATTTGCATTCTGAATTTGCATCTATTCCAGATTATATCCCTAACACCATCCATTGTTCCCTGGACTCCCATATTTCGATTAACTCTACAACTCCACCTACTATCTCAGACCTAGAGTGCTCTCCCCCTCATGTTGCTCATTTTATCATTTCTGGACACTCTCACCCTTATAACCTTCATTCCCACTCATCTCACCCACCTTATACTTTTGTGAACTCTCGTTTGGTCCTGATCTCCCCTTCCTGCGCTTTCAAATCCTTGAGGGGGAAAAAATCTCATATGTCAAAGGCCATTCTACAAGTTGGGGTGGAAGTGACTACTAGAATACAATCTACTCTCAATTAGGTACTCAAAGCACATACTACCCTCCCACAATCTCCCCCATGAAGTGGCTTTCCTTTAACTGTAGTGGTCTGGCTAGCTCTCCCAAAAAACTAGCCCTCAGATGATTATTTGAATCTGAGCCTATTGATATTATATTTTTTCAAGAAACCCTTGGGTTAATTGATCATATTATTCTTGTGCTTCAATCATTGAAATCGGGTTGGACTTTCCGGTCCCTTGATGTCATGGGGCGATCGGGTGGACTGGCCCTGGGTATTAATCCTCACACTATACACCTTAAGGCCTCGTAGGGTGGCACCAGATTTATCGACATGGAAATTTTTTCCTCGGATCTGGGCATGGATCTCAAGATTGTCAATATATGGCCCTTGTCATTATAGAGAGGCTTTTTGGAAACACCTCCTAATTCTCTCCATTATCAACTCTAATAATACCATCTTGGGAGAAGACTTGAACTTCTCCATTGGCTTTGGGGAATCATGGGGAAGTAATGTACAATTGGATTCCTTATCTCACATTATGGAGCAGCTCCTTGAACAACATCACTTCATTGATATCCATATGGTTAAACCGCAACACACTTAGCGCAATCGAAGAATTGGGGAGGCTGCTCTAGCTAGGCACTTGGATCGCTTCCTCATAAAGGATCCACTTCTAAGAAGACTATCTCTTTACAGATAGTGGGTAGGTTCTATAGGTATATCATACCATTCCCCCATCTTCATGGAGCTCTTTTCCCCCTTCCAAAAGCCAAGGGAACCCTACAAATTCAATTCCACCTAGATAAAGGACCCCTCATATATTCACCGGTCAATAATCACTGGTTTTCTCATCCACCATCCTTAGGGAGAACCATTGTGGAGGGCTTCTTTGACAAACTTAATGAAGTCAAGTGATTATCTATTAATTGGGCCAAGGAAAAAAGAGACCGGGATGAACTGTACCTCAGAACCATTGAGCATACTTTGACCAATCTTTTCGATGATCAAGGATGGGGATTCACATCTGTGGAGGCAAAGTCCCACCTTATTGACTTGGAGGCACAACAATCCAATATTTTCAAAGAGAGGGAAGAAACATGGTGCCTCGATAGTCGAGCTATTTGGTTACAAGTCAATGATGAGAATACAATTTTTTTCCACAACTATGCAAAGGGAGGGAAAGTCAATAATACTATCTGGAAAATGCCTAAGGAGGATGGTAGTCTTGTAACTTCATTTAATCAGGTGGTTCAATTCGGTAACTCTCACTTCCAAAAACTATTTAAGGTTCCTCTCGGTGCCACTCTTGTTGATATTGTTCGTATAGCGAGACATTTCCCTCAGTTTGTCGACCAGGATGAGGGTGAGGAGCTCGCCTCCCCTGGATGGACAATTGTATTTTATCTTTCCTTTCATGAAACTATTGGTCAAGATATTCTAAAAGTCATGGAGGAATGCACGACATCTGGGTGCATGTATGAGGCTATAAATTCCACTTTCATTTCCCTTATCCCCAAATCTGACTCCCCTTCGTCATTCAATGACTTCAGACCCATTTCTCTTTGTAATTGTTTTTACAATATCATTATCAAGATCTTAACCAACTGCATCAAACCCATCCTATCCAGCCACATCCCCCCTGAAAAATTTTATTTCCTTCATAACGGACAAATCCATGAGGCTATTAGCTCTGCATAGGAAGCCCTGCATTCCTTGAAAACTAAAAAAGTCAAGGGTGCCATTCTCAAAATTGATCTCGCTAAAGCTTTTGACCAGGTCAGCTAGATCTATATTAAAATGATCCTGACCCACCTGGGCTTTCATCTTCCCTTCATTGATTAGATTATTTGCTGCATCACCTTGGCCTCCTTTAGTGTCTTGATCAATGGCTCTGCATCATACTTATTTCATGCTGAATGCGGACTTAGAAAAGGTTGTCCAATCTCCCCTCTCTTCTTTCTGATTGTTATGGAAGGCCTCAGTAGGCTCATTGCATCTACCAAAGATTCCTCTCCAGGGATGGCCAATTAGTACTTATTAAATTAGTCTTGGAGGCTACACCTGTTTATTGAATGTCTTTGGCTTGGATTCCTAAAGGAATCTTATCCGAGATAAAAATGATATGGTGCAGATTCATTTGGAATGGTTATAAGGAGGGTAACCCCTTTTTCCTGGGTGGAATGGAATCATATTGTTATACCAAAGAAATGGGGTGGTTCGGGTCTGAAGGACTTATCCTCCTTCACACAGGCACTTTTTGCAAAGATGGGTTGGATTATCCTCACCTCACATAGCTTATGGACTGATGTTATCTATCATAAATATATTTGGCCCTGTCAACTTATGGATTGGATAGGTTTTCCCACTTGGCAGCGATCTGGGTTATCCATGGTCTGGCAAGCGATTTTACACACTATGCCTAATATCATAAATGGACTACCATGAAGAATCAATGAAGGCTCATCATATGTTCGCATTGGCTTGGACCCTGGTCAGGTTGTGGGAATATGTTTCGATTACCTCCAGACCTTATTCATCTCCTCAACTGCAGGAACATTAATGTGATTGCTCGAATAGCTGATTGGGAGAATAGTACTATCTTTGATCAAGCATGGTTATCAGTGGAGCAATTAGGCATACCCGCACATTGGCATCCTGACTGGGAAGGATATATTGCTGCCTTGAATGAATCCCATGTCCGTATCAAAGAAGGGGTCGATGAGATCATCTGGACCCTTGCAGAACATGGCACATACTCCCTGAAGACAGGCTATCCCATTATTCACTTTGCGCACAGACCGCTTGTCCTCTTGGACTAGTGGGGAAAGATATGGAAGCTCAAAGCACCTCCAAGAACGAAGCTCTTCATGTGGAATGTTATTTGAAAAAAGACTCCTACTGGAAACAACTTAATGCATCGATCTTTCCACGACCCTTCTTGGTTCGTGCTTTGTTATTAGGCAGAGGAAAAAAATGACCACCTATTCCTATCTTACCAGATGGTAGCTCATATTTACAATGATGTCCTACATGCACTATCTCTTACTATCAAATGGCATGGACAATCTGTATCTGATGCTTGTGATCTTTGGCGTGCTGTAAGTCGGGATACAAAATTTCATTTCCTACCCCTTCTTATATGCTGGTCCATTTGGTTGACAAGGAATGGGATCATTTTCAGAGACAAATTGGCTAGATGGCCTTACACCGTTGCAAAAATCATTGCCGCATATCATGAAATACATGAAGATGTTCATACACTTGTGGGTCGGGTAGTCACACCTGAAACCATTGATCGATCTATTCCTTGGGCCTTTTTTGATGGCACATCACAAGCACAGGGAAGTGGTGCGGGAATCTTATTTCATATAACTGAAAATCACCATTTCAAAATAAAAATGGGGTTAGGAGTGTGAACAAACAATTTTGCAGAACTGATCTCCCTCACACATCTTCTACACTTTGTAGTGACACATGCATGAAATCATATTTAGATTTTTGGTGACTCAAAAATCATCATCAATTAGTTCAATAATATTTCTACATGTCATGTGCACTCACTCAGGAACATACTGGATGAAATCATGATCTTAAAAGAACAATTTAATTCTGTTTTATGTCATCATATTTACAGGAAACGTAAATCGACTGCTGACCAACTTTCGAAGGAGGCTATGATACATCCCAACCGTTTGTGGTTAATACAGGAGCAACTTGGAGAGGAAAAATACGAGTACTATCATAAGCCCTATATTGATAGGGAATACCTGAAGACATCCAGGCCCTAAATTATTTTGCAATTTTCAACAGTGTTTATTACAGCTACTTGTTGATGTAATGTATATATATATATTTTTCCTACTTTTGGATTTATCAGTATACCCTGCGTGGTAATATATGTACACAACTCTACATTTTGCATTGTTTTAGCCATTAGTGTTTTGATATTTACTTAAGGCTAAGGCCAATAGACTACATATGCCATAAGCATCTACTGCATGTAATTTTTCAAATTAATGAAAAGTTTTGATTTTTCCTTGAGGAAAAAAAAGTTAAGTATATTAAACTTAATAATGAATATTCTTTTCAAAAAATATATAATTAATTAATAATTAATTAAATGATGATGATGGTGATTAACGTCCATTAAGACCAATGTGGTCTATCAGACCTCAAGAAAATGGAGCATAATTGTCATTCTTCAAAATCTTGTTTATGTGAGCAAGGAGCAGAGAAAGAAGCGTTCCAAGATTGCTATAGTTGCGCTTGCTTAATAAGTCAAGAAGATTGGAGGTGTGACTGATGATAGGGAATTCAGAGTAGATGTGGGTAAGAGTTGGACAATATAAAAGGAAGTTCTTTTCATCTTCCACCTTCTTGGTGTCATATTATATAATTTTAAAAACATTTTTAATTTTATAACATATAATTTATTTATGTCATGTATATTTGTATCAAGTATCTCCAAAATAAAACACTAGTGGAGAGCTTTCCACCTCTCACATTGAGAGAGGATGGCATGCCTTCCCCCAAACTATGAAGTAAGGTGGTTTATGGAATTCATAACATCATGTGGTTTATCACGTCCATTGTGTTGGGCTATACCCGTGAGGAGATCAACAAACATGCTAAACTCTATTTCTCTACACCAGTGTCTTGGTTGTAATAGCATTTGGCTCCCCAAGTATGAGGGAATTTTCCTCCATTACGCTGAATGAGTGTTGGTTATTTTGTGTTGTCCCAATAGTGCCCCGTCTTGCAGCTTTCTTTTTCTTTTGTTTGTTTTGATCCAAGATTTTTTGTAATTCGCTGGTTATAACTTTGAATCTTGTTTTCTTATCATTGCATTTCCCTTTATAGCCTTTTCCTCCTTGTAATGTTTCTTTCCATGTTTTTCTAGTGTATGTCCCTTTTTAGTTTACTACAATGATGATGAGACAACAAGCTCATTGTAGAAATGGTGGTGGAAGTCAACCCTCACATAGGGGTTCTTAGGCTTAACAATGGGCCAAGGCTTTGGCTCAACTCTACAAGGAAAAAATCCCATAGGGCATAAGAGACTAGTTACATGAGGTGGTGTCAACTTGGTTGGGAGCATATTTTTTGTATGTTTAATTCTAAGAACCTGGATATAGTGGCAAATTTGATTTTAGACATGGGGCTTGCTCACACATGATGTAATCAATACACTCAGGCTATTTACCTTTACTATTAGATGAAAGCACTCTTTGGCCAATATCATTAGATAGGGATGACGGAAAGGATGAAATACTCTTAGTCTTGGATGATATGGTTTACATCTAAAGGAGATGAACAAAAGGTTCAAGGGTATACAAGAGAACTTGGTTGAGGTTCTAGGCTCTGGAGTGATTAGACATAACCACATGGAACTTATGCCAATAAGTTAATATGCCTTTAGTTCCTCTTCGTTTTCTAAATGCCTAACTATTTAGAATTAATTTCATTTAGTAATAATACATCAAGATGAAAATGTGAAGTTGGGTTAGAATTTTTTCCCTTTTTTGAGAAAAAAAAATCTCATTTTTAGAAGTTCTTCAACTTTCAGCAAGCCAAAACAATTTTTCTATTTAGAATTTACTTTTACAAAAAAAAAATGAAACTTGTGAGATTTCTATTACTTATTTTTTGTAATTTTTTTATTAACATTTGATATGTCAACTTAGCAATTGTTTGATTGTGTGTTCTTTAAAAATCAAGGGATTTGTAACACGTTATATTTTTGAGCACTAGTGTATTCTTTGTTAACTTGGCATTTTTGAAAAAAAAAAAATGTGTTACAACAATCTATACAGACTCTACTTCAAATTTTTTGAATTGAATCAATATAAAAAAACTGTAGATTTTGAAGATGTTTAGGAGATTGTCAACTTTCTCAAAATATTAGTTATAAACTAAAAATCTAAAAACTATGCATTACATAAAGCAAGCCAATGTAATGAACCATAGAATTTTCATATTTATTTATATTGTATTTTGGAAGATATGTATTATTATTTCAATGAATTATAATGACCTTCAAAAGAATTTTGCACACTATTTTTTAGAAAATTAATTAAAATTAACAAATTTCAATAAAATTTCATAAAATTATCTCTAAGTAAATCACTTTTACCTAATTTTTTTTTTTTTTTTAATATGTAGATAGTAAATTCACTAAATTTCATGGAGCTTAAGCTTTTAGAAATTGGAAAAAAGTGGCTAGAGACGAATTGTTGCAATGTAACAGGTTAAGACAGCCGGCCGTCGGTCACATTAAAATTACATTCATCCAAAGTCGTGTTTGTACGTAGACGTCCATTAAAATAAACAGAAAAATAATTCGGTCAAATCATGTTAAAAGGTCTGTTGAAAATGGCTTGATATTTTCCATAGGAAAAAGTTAACTAATTTGTTATAGGAATTAAATGCCTTGGTACATGTAGGTTATTTAACAAAATAACACATAATCTTAGTGACTACATAAATTAAAAATAAAGGCTGTGTGTTATTTTGATATATAGCTTGCATGTACTAAGGCATTTAATGCCTTATGGCAGGCTTGTTAGCCCTTGCCTTTTCCATAGACCGCAAAAATGAAATGTTGGGATGCTCTGAAAAAGGGTTTTCCCCAAAATGATATAATAAATGGAACTCAAAATTCATTTTAATATAATTTCTTCATTTGGAGTGAACTTTTAAGGTAAATTTTGTAGGCTGAATTTTTTAGAGTTAATTTTGAAACTATGTTTTTTTGGAAATTTTTTAGTTTAGTTTTAAGGATTTTTTTTCAAATTTTTATTAGTTTTTTATTTAATTTTTTAATATTTTTTTTTTTTTCTGTTTTAAATAGGTTTTGCACTGAATTTTTAATAAAATTTAACATAATTTTTAAAATAAGTTTTTTACGCTGAATTTTTAGATTGAAATATTTAAACTGTTTTTACCATCCTACTCTCTACCATGCGTAACATTAGAAACTAAGATAACTATTTACATATAAAACACTAGGGAATCTGTCTAAACAAAATCGGTGGAGGAAATTAAAATAAGTCAACTAATGATTTACGAGCGGTGGAGGAAATTAAAATAAATCAATTAATGATTTACCTGGATCAACCTGGTCACTGCTCACCAGCTGAAAATACACATTATTGCCCTCATCTGAGATACATCATCAGTCAGAATTTGCAATATCACTTCCCATGAATTGTTTGTTCGGTGCCCTCTTCAAGGAGAGCCGTCTTTTGCAAAGCTGTTTCTGATGTTGAAAGCAAAGCTTCTGCACTGGCACCTTCTCTTCCTCAAAACCATTTCTTTAAAATCGTATGAGGATTGCAGGTGGATCTTCCATGAAAGGTTATGAGGACCCCATTTAACGGGCTGAAGCGAACTCGGATTAATTGCTTGTCGCTCTAGAAAGATCTCAAAGTCGATATGGGAACATTGAAAAGAGGCAATGCATCCATTTTTTCTATGGTTTTATGATGCTCATAACCTCAATACCCAGTATCGCCAGGCTTTCGGAATGTTCTGGTTTCTTCCAATGGGCATAGCTTCCTATTCGTAGGTCATGTTTAGGTAGTGTCGGAGTTAAACCTAAGTTACCAAGTTCGGCCGTATCGGCCCAAAAAATTCGGAAATTCGTCAGTACGATTCGGTTCGCGTTTTAATACGAAAATTTAATACGGTACGGAGTTTTTAGTTTATGGTTTCAATTTAGGTTAACAATGCCCAAAGTTTGCGGGTTCTTATTATCTTCCTACTGTTCGTCATTGCCGTTATTAGCAAAGACGCTGAGAAGAGCGCACAGCCATTTGAATAGCGTTTGAATCTATTTTCATCATTTAGCATGCAATGTAAAATAGATTTACGCTGAAAAATAATAATTTTTATATTCAATAATGTCATAAAAATTTTAGTATTAAAAAGTTCAAAGAGAAGGATAAGTTAAAGAGGAGGATAAGTTATATGTTAAAAAGATTGTAAAAATTTTAAAATAGTTTTTTCATTCATTTAAACTATAGTTATTAATAAATTGGATAATAGTAGTTTATTGTAATTGTTGGTATGGAATTTAAATTTAATTTAAAGGGTTTAGAGAGAATAAATTTGGATCTGAAGAAGAAAGAGATTGAGATATAAGTTTTTTGATCTGTGTTGATCATTTGAAACTTAATTTTAATATTAAATATCTAATTTTTTATATAAATATCAGGTTTGAATTTTTGTTAATTATATTATTATATTTCACTTACACTTTTTTCAAATTTGCGATACTAATAAATTTTGTTTGATGCATTTTTTCTTTCATTATTAGGTAATTTTAAATAGACATAAAAAATTAATATTAGAAATAAGTACCACATTATTCAAAATATGAACTGAGGAAAGATTCATTACATTTTTTCTTTTTTAATTTTGAAAAAAAAAAAATAGTTTTTATAAGATGTATATTGTTGAATTTTCTCATATTGAATTTTACATTGTCAAATTTTTTCCAAATCAAAATCCGTATTCGAATTCGAATTTGGTAACTATTATTACTCTTTATTATAAACTAAAATCCATTCACAAATAGAAAAGCACGCTATTTGGCGTTTGATATGTTTTACAAGTAATTGGTTTAGGATTAATGGATTAGTAGTTAGAAATAAAGTATATTGGATATTATGAGATTAGTATGTTTAAGAAAATCGATAATTTCTATAATTTCTATCTTACCAAATTGATAATCTTATTGGAAAAAAAGTAAAAAATAAAATATAATTTTTATAGAAAAAAATAAAAAAATAGTAATTTCTAAATTAGAAAATTTTATGAAATGACAAATTGCAATTAAGAAAAAAGATAATTCTTACCTTACAAGAAATTATAAAATAACAAATTGGTTGCAAATCAATAACTCTTATATAAAACATAAAAACATACTTCTTTTTGGAAAAAAATCAACTTTATAACTTTATATTTCATTTAAACTTTTGAATATTTATTTTATTATATTATATTTATATATATATTAATTTTCGTAGAGTTATAGTGTCAAATTTTTGTATTGAATTATAGAGTTGAATTTTGCCGTATCGTATCGAATTCGAATTCGAATTTGGTAACTATGAGTTAAACCAATCAGTTTTCTAATGATTTCCAAGTTTTCTTATCTGCCTGTATCATTTGCAACTGACATAGCTTGTCGATGATATGCCGAACCTCCGTAAGATACTCGTTTTTATATCAATTTTAAGGTCCTTTCACAGCGTAATAGAGGCACAGTTGAAGTTGGCATCTATTTTTATAGAACGAATCACTTTTGTTGGTCAAAATGAAAGCTTTTGGAATCATCTACTATGGGCGGAGAATCATAATATATAATAATATGATTTAGCAAAATGCCAGATTTTGCAGTTCTCGAAAGTGCCATCTGAAACATGCGGAGAATCATAATATAATAATATGATTTAGCTAATGGACAGATTTTGCAGTGTTCGAAACTGCCATCTGAAACATAAATGTTCGCATGACACTGGTTGGCCAAACAAAATATTTATATTCAAATTTACTGCCAAGTTTAACAGATATATTTTGCCATATATAATGCAGATTTGTAGAGTTGTTAATGCACTTGTTTATAAATGAGACTTTTCGAAAGCTTTTTTTGCCGGTTTTTCTGGTCAAAATAGGGTAGCAATTTATTGGAATGGCAAGTTTGATAGCTATTTTCTGCACAATCAAAAGGTCCCAGAGGTTTTTCGGACTGTTGAATCCAAATATACAGTTTAAAAACTATTTTAACTGCTAAAAATCAAAATAAATCTCAATTTCTTTCCGTCACCAAAATTTCTAAAAAATCACATTATAGACAACTCTGTTATCAATGATCCCGCCCAATTCAATCCTTATCCGATGCGATTGCATTAGTGGCATCTGATACATCCCTTCCGTTTTTAATGGTTCTCTGTCTTAGTGGCGTACTCTGTAAGTCACTGATATGCGTTTATTTATATGATAAAATATTCAGAAAAGTCAATGTATTACTAATCGTTACATCTATTTTACTTGCTTGTATTTATTTTTAATTGGATTTATGAATATTATTTGCATGTCTTTTTTAGTGTGTATTTATTTAATATAAAGACAATAAATAAGCTAAGAAATTATATTTAATTTAAACATTTACTTAAAAAATTAAGGTTATTTCCGTATTTTATTCGTAGATAGTGTTTTGGATTGTAATGTAAATGTGGACGTACTATACCTATAATTTTTTATTTTAATGGAAAAAGATTCTTCCGAACTATTTTTTAATAAAAAATGGTGTGATTGGAGGTAAATAATTGTTCGGTTTTTTTTAATTAGAGATTGCATAGACACTATAAAACAATATTATATTTTGATTTTTTTTAGAAAAATTATTGTAATTATTTAAAGAAGGGTATCAATTATTTTATTAGTGGTAAGAAGAAACCAATTCATTAATTAATAATTTTATTTATAGTTTTCAAGACATTGTTTTAAAAAAAATGAACCAATTTTATTAGGTTTTTTTTACACATGATTTTTATATAAATTATAAATAAATGTTTCAATTAAATTTATTGTATATAGTTTTTGCATGTGGTTTTTATATGAATGTAGGTTTGAGTGAACCTAATAGTTAAGAGCATGTGTTTTTTCCTAAAAAGTCATAGGTTCAAAACCAGAAGGAGTAGAAGTAAGTATACCTTCATAGATTTAGCAAACACCAAAAGTCCAAGTCACAATAAACAAAGCCTCCTACACTAATTAAGTATCTGCATTATCATAACCTTTAAAAGCCTATAGACTAATAATAATAATAATATTTAATATATCGTACCTTAAATGATGTATTTTGTTTATAAGATTTATATCTGTATAACATTTAATTAAATTTATAAAATCTTTATTCAAACATATTTTGAAATTTTGATTTTTCTCTATCCCAATTTAAAACTTATAAAAGATTAAAACAATAATTATAATATATAAAATATATATAATTTTATTAACCATTCCTTTCGAGTTGAATACTTAGTAACACTACTCTTCAAAACACCCTATTAAATATGACTTTCATAGGAAATTAAAATATTACCACTTTTGGCCATTAATATACAATAAGCTACGGCAGGGGCTAACCAGCCTGTCATAGAGCATTAAATGCCCTCGTACATGCATGTCTTATATCAAAATAACACACAACTTTTGGTGGCTACATAAATAAAAAATAAAAAATGTGTGTTATTTTGTTATAAGGCATGCATGTACCAAGACATTTAATACCCTATAACAGACTTAAACTACGAGCAATGACTTACTAAGCATTTATACTACATAATGAAAGTCAGCCTATTAGAAAACGTTCATTTATGTTCCTGTTTCCGAGGAGATGTTTTTCGAGTTTATTACGATTTTATGACCTGTAGATAACTGTAACCTCGCTTCGCTCAAGATATTCACATATAGTATAAATATAGATAGAAATGATGCCAAGCTATTTGATAAAGTCCTTGCAGCGTGAACACAGGGATTGACAGAAAATAAAAACGTGTATGCTCGAGTTTGCTTTTAAAAAGGGGTTAATCTCAAGAGTCAAATTTCTATTGTTCCGAAAATATCAACTTTCTTTCGAAAATATCAAATCTATGTTTAATGCGACTTGTGGCAATATTGATATTGATAAAAGCCATGCATATATAATTCATTATATGGTAATTAATAAATAAATATGCAGCAGTTTAATTTATAGTTATTTAGTTTATGTTTGTCTTCTAGTTTAGTATTTTAAAATCTTGTTAGTTAAAATTTTCAAAATAAAATTGGAGTTACTGGAATTTATTGATAGTTTTAAATTTTTTTAGGAAATAAATTTAGTTTTTTAAATAGAACAAATTGTGAAGTCATATATAGTAACTGGAAACCTTTTTTTAAAAAATTATATAAATTGTAAGATTTTTTTAAAATTATATATGTGTTTTTTTCATGATATTTTAACTTTTATATTTTTTATTAAATATTTATGTTTTATTTAATATTATACATAAAAACAAAAAAATAAAGGAAAAATATTATTTTAATAGATATTTATTTATTTATATATTTTTAATTTAAATGTTTTTTTTCCAAATATTACATTTTTACTATAATTTGTTTATAAATATATAAATTTATATGTATGGTTATAAATAAATAATTAATATTATATTAAAAATAATAAAATGATGACCAAAATATTTAAAGATTAAAATATTTTTTATTTTTTTACATACGTTTTTTTATATTGTCTAACTTTTATAATTTATTTGAATATTATATTTCTATTTCTCACTATTTTTAAATATATATAATGCAAGTGTTAGAGGGATATATATAATATGTTACCCCTTGACTGGGGGCGGGGCGACGTGGGATATTTTATTATTATATAATATAATATTATTATAGGTATATAAATATATGATATTATATATATTATATATATAGGCTATGATATAAATTAAAAAATTAACATATCAAATTGTGAGATGAGGATAAACAACAATGAAAAATATTGTTTAAAAAAGGTCATGTTGAATGTAAATTAACACGACATGACTCTCAACATATTCCTTTAGCTAGCTTAAGCCTCATTGGTTTTTCGCTTATTGTCAAGTTTAACATTCATAAGGCTAGATTTAAACACAAAAACTAATAATTCCATGAACTTATTAGTTTTTGTCTTTAGCTTGGGTTTAGACTTGGCTCTTCATGGCTTTCACAAAAAAGTTGTTAAGTAAATGAACCACTCTATGGACCTACCACCATCTGTCGAGTATTTTTCTTTTGGCCATCCAATAGTTTCTACAAAGGTAGTCATAATACTGAATGTGTTCAAAAGTTAATCATACAACATGAACTCTCTAACACATAAGGATATATACTATAACCAATAGTCATTGTTCAAGGGTTTTTGACCGCCAAGAACCAAAACTTGTGACAGTACATAAACACGATCAAACTAGTGATGTGTTGAAGAGTTTTCAAGTGCCAAGAACCACTAATTTGAATCATGCAACACTATTCATGATCCAAGTGGATATTGGTGGTCACCTGCCAATTCCATTTGGACCCACACCATTGCTTCATTCAATATTTCAATTTTCTTAATTGTAGCATAGTTTACTATTTTTAGCAGTTTTTCGGGTCCTAAATTCGAGGAGCCATTTTGAGGCCCTAAATGGCATTTTTTTTAATCTACCGCCAATGTTTCAGTGTCTAAAATCATCTTTTCTGTCGTACTCCTCACAGAGATATTTCCAATGGGTTATCATGTGCGTCAAACAGAGATAATATGACCAAGTCACGACCCTGGGAAGTTGGATGTCCAACTCACCCCAACGAGGTCCATAAAGTCTTGGTGTTACATCTCCTCGAGTTAGGGTTTTGGTTATTTAGGGTTTTCTCTTATTGTTGAATAATAAGAGGACCCTTAAGCCTCATTGTAAGGAAGTTCAGAGGCATGTAGCTGACACATCTCTTCTAAGAGACAAGCTAGGATTGCTCGAGCTAGTTTATTTCCATTTATGTTTGTAAGCATATTTCATTATTCTCCATTAATGAAATAAAGTATTATTTCTGTTGTATCTCTCTATTTGTCTTTATTTTTTTACTTTATTGTGTTCCTATTTAAATTTGGATGAATTGAATAATTAGTTATGTGTTGAATTTACAAACCAAAAATATACAAAACTGAAACATGCATGAATAATAGCTATTTTAGGATAGTATGAGAGGTTTTGTATTGAACTCAACATGGCTGTCACATTATGAGAATTCCTGAAGGTTGACCTCTTGTGAGTCCTTAGAAGTAGCTGCATTAACCATTTTAATTTTCCATTTAAAAGATATTTTCCACAAGTTTTTATAATTGAATGTTGTAAATCGATTTCTTCGACAATAAAAGCATTCGTTTGAGTTCCTATTTTTATTGATCTTTTCCCTTAGAGAATAGTGCATTCTCGGGATGTGAGTTGTCCTCATTGTCACCTATTTTCATCCCCTTTTCTTCTTCTAAGAGTGATGCTATCATTTCATCTAGTGACTGAGAGGAAAATTGGTTGGAGGTGAAAATAACATTATCATAATTTGATGATAAATTGTTTAGCAAAATAGCGTTAGCAGCTTCATATTTTATTTTCGCCCCAATTTCCTCCAATTTCCTTATGAGAGATTTTAGATTATTTATATGTGTAGACAATGATACTCGCTCATGCATTTTAAGTTTGAATAATTGTAGCGTCAAGGATAATTCTGTATCCATAGCCTTTTCCCCAAATATCTTTCTTAACTCCTCCCATATTTGTGCAAAATATTTTTCTAAGTATATAAGATGAAGTTGTGAGTCTCATAAATATTTTAGCTAATAAATGAATAGTTTAGGGTCTTAAGGTTCTAGTTCTACTCCTTTTACTAAGCTCCATATTTTTTATGCATAAAATGCATTTTGAACTTTACCTACTTCGAAGTTTAGTCCATTTAAATTTTCAAGAGCTACTTTTTTCATAACTACAATTAATAGCTACTCTATGATTGTTACCTTGTGCATCGACTTTCTCCTTCATGAATAAATCAATGATATCATCCTATTGAGCACTTCATCCTTTTAGTGAAACTATACATCCTTATGAACTGCAAATGATTCAAAGGGTCATGGCTCTTGTCATGGATCCCACGACTGCCTCCACTTCTTGCCAATAGTGATATAATATCTTCAAGCACTCATGTGATTTCCTCCATAAGATTATAATCAACATGGGCTTGGTGCTTCTTGTTCCTCTAAAGAAATGTGGAACCTTTCTGTAAACGATCACAGTATCAAAAATAAGACTGTTGCAAATGGTCATAGTATGAAATAGTGGACCCCCTTGGAAATTTTGATTTGTGACTAGATGACTCACAAAAGCTCACGTTTATTATTTCTAATTCACATCCTACGATGATATTTTTATCTACGATTTAAAAAACATCTATGTTGGCATTATGATGCATGTGTTGTACTTGATGGAAACCCTCTCATAGAAGATCATCTCACTTGTATAAATTCAGATGAATCTACAAATATCAGATGTGACAGAGTGCATGGGTTACCGGACAACAAAAAGGGATCAGATGACAGTTCACAAGTAAGCTTTTCCATCAAGTCCAAAGGGGGAGATTGTTGGCATTATGGCTAAAGTGTTGTCCTTGATGGAAAATCACTCAGATGATAAATTATAGTGCAGTAAAGTTATTTTCAAGTTCACGGAATTTTATGCAGAGAAACGTTTACTTCATGTAGAGAAAAGTTCACGGAATTTTATGCAAAGAAAAGTTTATTTCATGTAGAGGAAAGTTCACGGAATTTCATGCAGAGAAAAGTTTATTTCATGTGGAGAAAAGCTGATGCACTTTCATGGTTGGTTCATGGTATTAGTCTCACAGTTTTTGATCCTATGGTTTTGGCCCGTGGTATTGGTCCATGATTTGAGGAAAAGCTTGCCTATATAAAGCAAAGGAGATCATTTGGCTTGGGTATGCTGTTGGGTTGAATATCTTAAGATTTGAAATATTGGGTTATTTTTTCAAAAGCTCGATCTATATGAAAGTGAATTGGAAAGCGAATCTGTGAAGGGTGATCTCTTGAGCGCTGCAGCTGCGGAAGTGCGGAGGCGCCACAGGAGACGCCACATACGTGCCACAGAAGGCGCAGTGCGGAGATGCCACAGAGGCGCCACAGAAGGCGCAGTGCGGAGGCGCCACAGAAGGCGCGGTGCAAAGGCGCCACAGAAGGCGCAGTGCAGAGACGCCACAGAGGCGCCACAGAAGGCGCAGTGCGGAGACGCCACAGAGGCACCACAGAAGGCGCAGTGCGGAGACACCACAGAGGCGCCACAAAAGGCGCAGTGTGGAGACGCCACAGAGGCGCCACAGAAGGCGCAGTGCGGAGACGCCACAGAAGGCGCAGTGCGGAGATGCCACAGAAGGCGCAGTGTGGAGACGCCAAAGAGGCGCCACAGAAGGTGTAGTGCGAAGGCGGCACAGGAGACGCCACAGAGGCGCCACCGAAGGCGCAGTGCGGAGGCGCCATAGAAGGTGCAGCTGTGGAGGTGCGCGGCGCTACAGAAGGCGCAACTGCGGAGGTCCGCGGTGCCATAGAAGGCACAGCTGCGGAGGTGCGCGGCGCCATAGAAGGCGCAACTACGGAGGTGCGCGGCGCCACAGAAGGTGAAGTGCGTAGCGACGCAGGCCAGAGAAAAGAAAATTGCGTATTTGTCTTAAGATCTTTTGTTGACTGATTTTTTCGTTAATAAGGTGTTCTGGGTTTAGTTTATTGTTATTGTGGATCTGGTTATCTGGGTGACTTACTGGTACTTGATGATCATTTGATGTTTATGGATCCAGTATGAAAAATTGATGAACGTTGGCCTTTTATATTATGTTGTCTTCAGTGTATCCAGAGAAATTGATGAACGTGGGTCTGGAGGAGAGAATATTGTAGTCCGGCGCCTACTACTATACTTAAGCTAGTACAAAATAAAGGGGGAACTTTGGGCATTGTAACAGGTAGAGCTGCGTACTAGTAATGGTCGGTAGTGTACAAGAGAAAAGGGGGTTTTAGCTCCCGTACTGGTATAAGACTGCACCAATACAAATATTGTAAAAGGATTTTCTTATTAAGAAGAAGATTGAGATGACTTGCAACAGGTGGTTTTCTCCTGCATTGGGTATCCACCTTATATCATGGTGTTCATGTGTGTGCCTTATGTGTGATGATCTATTCTATGTTACTGCATCTGTTAACTGATAATATGGTTGATAATGTTCTAATGCACTCATTGAAGATCAATTAACTTAATCATAATAAGTTGTGGAAGTAGCATATATGAATTAGAGTTTGGAAATGAAAAAGTTTTATTAATGTGATAATACTGATTCACCCCCCCTCTCAGTATTATTTCCAACAATCTAGACCTTTGAAAAATGGATCTTCCCATTCTTACAAATAATACATCAAAGTGTTAGACAATAACTTAAAAAATGCATCATTGTCGATGAGATCAGTAAATAATACTAGAATATTGATCCAGATTTAAACAAGAACACAATAAAGTACAAAATTAACCATCAATACATAGATGCAATGGAAATAATACTTCATTTCATTAATGTAAAATACTGAAATATGCTTACAACCAGAAATGGAAATAAACCAGCTAGGGCGATGGTAGCTTATCTATGAGAAGAGATGTGGTGTCTACATGCCTCTAAACTATGTTACAATGAAGCTCGAAGACATATTTATTGTTGAGAAACAATGGAAAACAATAAACATCTAGAAACCTAACCCTAGAAGATGAAATGGAAAATTGTGGGACTCGTTTGGGTAAATGGGTACATTAACTTCTTGGGGTCATAACTTTGGCATACGATCTCCGTTTAATCTGCACAATATCTTGGTAGAATGATCTATCTGAGACATACAACTTTGGGAAGAGTAACTCTAGTCCATCAACCCATGTTACTCCTAGTTTGTCCAAAAAACATCGTTTAGGGCCTCAAAACGGCTCCGGAAGTTTAGGACCCAAAACTACTAAAAATAGTAAATTGTGCTACGATTAAGGTGTTGGAGAGATGCACAGCTAAATTAAACAAGATAACACAGGAGAAAAAATCAAGCACATAAGACACAGGAATTAACGTGGTTCACCCAACCAATCTGGGCTACGTCCACACAACATAGGCATCGACAATTTATTAATCAAACAGGAGATTACAAAATGAAATCCTCACAAAACTCTCACCCATCATAGCAAACCATCCGAATGGTTGCCTGTTATATAGCAGAGAGAATCTAACAGCCTCATTAACTCACTCACATCAAATATAGGAGGCATTAATCATCTCCCAACAACCTGGAGCTAATCTAGGAACAAAATTTCTGTTGTTGTCACCTACAGAGATTTTTGCCTATTTCACTTCAAACATAAAATCTCAACAATCTCCACCTTGACAACAAGTAGCCTGATGCCTTGTTATTATTATTTTATCTTTTCTGCAAGCCAAGAGAAGCCAAACACTAGCGTAGCTTCTCTAACAAAACTGGTTTCATGAACATGTTTGCACAATTCTCCTTTGTATGCACCTTTTCCAGAGAGACTCCCCTTTCAGTGATAACCTGTCTTACAAAATGGTACTTGATCGGTATATGCTTTGATTTACTATGATAGGCCGGATTCTTAGCTAAATGTATTGCACTTTGACTATCACAAAATAACTTGATGCTGTCCTGCAACCTACCAAATTCACCAAACAAACCTTTCAACCAAATCGCTTCTTTGCAAGCATGAGAAGCAAGAATGTATTCTGCTTCAGTAGTGGACAAAGCAACAATGTTCTGTAGCTTTGACATCCAGTTGATAGCTCCACTTTCAAGAGTAAAGACGTACCCTGAATTTGACCTTCTCCTATCCAAGTCACCTGCAAAATCGGAATCTACATATCTGCAAACAAATTCACTACTCTTATTGTAAGTAATACAATAACTACTTGTGCCTCTCAAATACCGAAGCACCCATTTCACTGCTGACCAGTATTCTTTACCCAGATTTTCCATGTACTTGCTGACAACCCCAACTGCATGTGAAATATCTGGTTGTGTACAAACCATCGCATACATTAAACACCCTACTACATTGGCATATGGAATTCGAGACATATAATCCTTTTCTTCATCTGTATTAGGACATCAACTTGAAGAAAGCTTAAAATGGGAAGCCTAAGGGGACTGAAACAGGCTTCACATTATTCATACCAAATCTCAAAAGTATTTTCTCAATATACTTTTGTTGTGATATCCATAGCTTACCATTGCTCCTTTCTCTGAAAATATCCATGCCCAAAATCTATCTTGCTGCTCCTAGATCTTTCATATCAAATGTCCTTGCCATCTGAGCCTTCAACCTGTTGATTTCTTCTATGCTTTTTCTTGCTAAAAGCATATCGTCAACATACAATA
>APFE030631578.1:15962-39778 GCA_000404065.3 Pinus taeda | reverse complement strand
AATCAAACTTCTTATACCACTGCCGCGACGACTGCTTCAGGCCATATAATGACTTCTTGAGCCTGCAGACAAATTTCTCATTGCGATGCTGAACAAACCCTTCCGGTTGTTCCATATATATTTCCTCATCTAAATCACCATGTAGAAATGGAGTCTTAACATCTAACTGCTGCAACTCTAAATCAAGCAAAGCCACTAATGCTAACACAATTCTAATTGAAACAATTTTAACCACTCGCAAAAAAATCTCATGAAAGTCAATACCGGCTTTCTGAGAAAACCCTTTTGCAACCAGTCGCTCTTTGTACCTGTCTTCCGTATCATTCACACCTCGTTTCAGCTTGGAAACCCATTTACACCCCACAGTTTTCCTGCCTTTCGGAAGCTCAACTAGATCCCATGTGCCGTTCTTATTTAAGGCCATCATTTCTTCCTTCATGGCTACTTTCCACTTGTCACTTTTCGAACCTTCTATTGCTTCCTGATAGCACAGAGGTTCATTGTCATTAGTAGTAAATGCAACAGAAGTGACATAATCATCATACCTTTTCGGTGGCCGTTTGATTCTTGTCGACCTCCTTAAGGATGTTTCTGGCGCTTCCTCGATTGGCTGATTACTGTTTGTAGGAACTTCTTGCCGATAAGTATCTGAGACCTGTTCATGATCTAAACCTGAACCCTGTTCATGTTCTGATTCTGGAACCTATTCATGACTAGTATCTGAACTATGGTCATCATGACTATCGTTAGAAATACTATCAAACTGAATGTGCTGTAAGTCAGATGCTTGTTTCAATCTACTATTTACATCTAACTGTACCAGAGAGGATTCATTAAACTTTACATCTCTGTTGATGACGATTTTGCGGGTAGTAGGATCCCAGAATCTATATCCCTTTGTTCCAACACCATACCCAACAAAGATATACCTTTTAGACTTCAGATCTAACTTAGTTCGCTGATGTTTAGGCACTAGAGCATATGCATCACAACCAAACACTCTGAGTTTAGAATAGTCACAAGGGTTTCCTTTCCATACCTCTTGCGGAATCTTGCAGTCTATTGTCGTTCATGGAGATCAGTTGATCACATAACAAGCTGTTTCCACTGCTTCCGTCCACAACTCCTTTTGCAACCCGGCGTTACTCAACATACTCCTTGCTCTCTCTAGAAGAGTCCTGTTCATGCGTTCAAAAACTCCATTTTTCTGAGGAGTATAAACCGTGGTCTTATGCCTCTCGATCCTTGCATCCTTGCAATAGCTGTCAAACTCCTTGGAGGTAAACTCACCACCATTGTTAGTTCTTAAACAATTTATAGTTCTACCAGTGTTGTTTTCTACCAATGCTCTAAAGTGCTTGAAAACTGAAAAAACATCAAGCTTTCTTTTCAACATGTAGACCCAAACCTTCCTAGAAAAGTCATCAATGAATGATACAAAATAAGATGAACCACCATATGAGGTTGTAGGGACTGGTCCCCAAACATCTGAATGGATATAATCAAGTATGCGTTTACTAGTATGTTTGCCTGTTTTAAACTTTTGTTTACTTTGTTTTCGAAACAGACAATGCTTACAGAAATCTAACTTTCCAGACTTTAGATTTGGAAGTAACTTGCGATCAGCCAAAATTTTTAATCCTCTTTCACTCATATGCGCCAATCTTTGATGCCACAAGTGAATGGAACTACTGTCATTTTCAGACACAGTAGACACAAAAGCTGACCCTGTACCTCCTTCTAACTAAAATAGATTTCCTACTTTCTTATTTTTCATAACTATTAAAATGCCTCTATAAATTTTCATTACTCCACCTTGAATTACAATTTTATACCCATTTGAATCAAGTGCTCCTAATGAAATAAAGTTTTTCCTTAAATCTGGTACATGCCTCACATCAGTTAATATTCTAGTTGTCCCATCAAACATTTGTAGTTGTATGCTCCCAATCCCAACAATATTACATGTTACATCATTACCCATGTACACAACACCATCATTAATTGATTTATATTCCTTAAACCATTCTTTATGGATATACATGTGGTTTGATGCACCGGAATCTAACAACCAATGTTGACCATGATTCGACACATTAACTGATAATACTTCATCACTCATACCTGAACCAGATGTCGAACCTGTATCTGTCATATTTTCCTCCTTCTTCTCTGTCGAAGACTCTGCTTTTGAAGTTTGTTGTTGTCGCTTCCAGCAGTCCTTCTTTAAATTCCCTGATTTGCAAGAAAACCAGCACTTTAGCTTACTCTTCTTCCCTTTCGACTTTGAACGTGAGTCACTCGGCTTCCTGGGGTGTCTTTCTTTCAAACGACCTCTAACCATCATAGCTTATGATGTAGAGGTTTCAGAATGCGACCTCCTCCTTGTTTCTTCCGATAATAAGGATGCAACAACTACATCATCAAACTCAATAGTTTCTGATGAACTAAAACTTATAGAAGTAACAAAATGATCCCATGACTCGGGCAACGAGCACAATAAAGTAATAACTTTATCCTTGGATGGAATTTTTACTTCTATTCTTTGTAATTGCACAAGAAGAGTATTAAAAGCATTTAAATGATCAAGAATCGATGTACCTTCTTTCATTCGCAAACCGTACAACTGTCGCTTTAGGAGAATCCTATTGGTTAAGGATTTGGTCATGTACATTTTCTCCAGTTTCATCCACAAACCAGCAGTTGTTGTCTTCGACACAATATTAAATAAGACATCATCAGCTAGACACAGTCGAATAGCACTAATCGCTCTTTCATCCATCTCGGCCCACTCACTATCTGTGATGTTGTAAGGCTGTTTGGACTTGCCCAACAACGCCTTTTCCACGCCATGTTGGACAAGCAAATCATGCATCTTCATCTTCCAGATCTCAAAATTATTCTTGCCATTAAACTTCTCAATTTCAAACCAGGAACTTTGAGTTTTCGCCATTTTGTATCAGCAAAAAACACAATAATCTCCAAAACTAACCAGAAAAAAACTGCCTATGCCTTTCTACCTTTGCCTTTAAAACAAAAAACTGCCCTTTGCACTTATATTAAAAAAAAACTTTCTGCCATATGGACTTCTCAAAATATGTAATATACGTCCTTTTAAAAAAAAACTCAATATCCCAACACATAAATATGCACATACGAACCAGCTGTATATTTCATCTGTTAAGTCTTTAATTTCCTGGCCTGTTTTGAGCGTTACTACTCCAAGGAAAAAGCATTCAAAACAAACAACAAACCAAATAAAAAACCACTGTGGGTTTACAAATGTTGTTGGAGCGTTGGCGCTCTTCTACCAGCAAACATTCCCACAATACAACTGGCGCTGCGTTATTAAAAAAAAATTGACTGCGCACTCCACCAGCAGACTAGAGCTTGATTTTGCAACCAATCATTTAGGTACGCACAAAGAGTGAGTATATACCAAAAGGACCAAATGTATAATGTTTATTAGAGTTTTATTTGTATTATGCTGGCTATAGGCTCCACAATGGAGCCAAGCTGCTCTGTTCAACTAAATTGTCAATGTAGAACATGCATTTGAATGTGCATTAATACGCATTTGAATGTGCATACCTTTACTCAGCGCAAAATTGCAGGTTCACCGCCTCATGTTCTGTGTGTCCTGGCGGAACACGCACCAGCAACACTTCTTCCACCAGCAATCCACGCATAGAACTCAATTATGTGCTCAATTCCTACGCAGCAACAACACCTAAATGCCTCCAGCATGCAATCCTCCAGTGCTCCACGCAGCAACAGCAATGAACTGATTATAAGCATAGTTAATGCGCTCCTTTACACAGCGTGACAGCTCCACGCAGATAAGAGAACAAGGTTGCACGCAGGTAATGAACTGATTATACCTCCACGCACGCTATACACAACTCCCTCCAGCACCTTTGTGCTCCACCATTCGGGATGGCTATCTACGCATGCAGAGACACCACGCAGCGCTTCCAGGCAACACCTCCAGGAAACAAATCCAATCTTTCCTCCAACATGCTCTGATACCGCTTGTTGGAGAGATGCACAACTAAATTAAACAAGATAACACAGCAGAAAAAATCAAGCACATAAGAAACAGGAATTAACGTGGTTCACCCAACCAATCTGGGCTACGTCCACACAACATAGGCATCGGCAATTTATTAATCAAACAGGAGATTACAAAATGAAATCCTCACAAAACTCTCACCCATCATAGCAAACCATCCAAATGGTTGCCTGTTATATAGCAGAGAGAATCTAACAACCTCATTAACTCACTCACATCAAATATAGGAGGCATTAATCATCTCCCAACAACCTGGAGCTAATCTAGGAACATAATTTCTATTGTTGTCACCTACAGACATTTTTACTTATTTCACTTCAAACAGAAAATCTCAACATAAGGAAACTGAAAAATTGAAAGAGACAGTTGTGGGGGTCCAGGTGGGATAGATGGGTTGCCACCAACATCCACTTGGATAATTCCTCCCCCCTTAGGAAGCAATTGTCCACATTGCGTTGAGTTCCTCCATCTGCTGAACTTGGTCCCTCGTGAGCTATTTTGCAATCTTCAATGTGTCTACTAATGGTGGGAATCGTGGTCGAGAGTGTTCCACATTGAACACTGGGTGCAAGAAATGGAATGGCGGAATTCTGTGCTCCAAATAATTGTTTCCCACAACCTTGGTAATGTTGTAAGGTCCATGTCAGAGTGGTCTGACGTTCTGATAGCTTCTTGTAAGGCTTTCTTTCTGTTGATGTAACCAAACTTTGTCACCGAATTGAAATTTGTGTGGTAACTGATGCTGGTCATGCGACTGCCTGTAGTTGGAATTTTCCAGAATGGAGTGGTGATAGATTAGCCTATTGGGTAGAGGTGCTCTGGAATTCAGATCGAATGAATTCTTGACTTGGCAGTGCAATGGTACCCTAGCGGGTGAGGTGAAGATGACCGTATCCCTCTGCTACTACTGTTGCATGGAGGAACCCTTCGCAAGGGTCATGGATGTTGTGACGATGTTCATCTTATTTTTGGAGTGAACGAAATAGAATATGAATTTCCTAGTCTATGAGATGAGCTTGCTACATTTCTTAGCAGTGATCAATGAGGTCGCAGTAGGTGAGACTATATCCGGTATCTTGTATAATGAGTTACCCAAAGTAATAATGACAACGCGAGGCCTTAACTCATACACAACATGTCACCTCCACAAGTATGGTTGGCATAATAATAAATCACAAACATCAAGAGATGCAACATCACACAATACCTCATTTGTGAAGGGCTTGATGCTGTAGGGAAGAATGCACTACCAGCGGACTCGAAGATATCATCCTTGGTGAAGCCACCTGATACTATACAGATGTGGTTGTGGTGTAGTTGGTAGGCCCAACCACTTCACAACCTTTGCTGAAATGAGGTTGTTTTCGTTCACATTGTCAAAAATGAATTGTAGCGACGAACCCTTCACCCACATTTGTGAGTGGAAAAGAAGCCCCCCCTCCTCTGGACCTCGAGGCTCATTCTTTTGGATATTGGTAGTGGAAATAGTAACATTGCACCATTTCCCTTGTTCGGTTCTGACTCAATGTCAAAACATGCATTTGATTCTCAAGCCTTCAACTTGGCCACTAGTGACTGCTTGGTCCGACACTCACTTGTGTTGTGAGTGTGGCTCTTGTGGAACTCACACAACTTTCCTCTGTCCTTCTTCAACTACTTGGTGTTGTTATTTTCTTGCAACTTCAACAGGTTGTCTTGGGTCACCCTAACTTGGCTTTATCCTTTGGTCTTTAGATTTGCAGATCCAAAGTCTCGCTTCTTTTGTTTAAACTTATGCTCAAGTTTGACAGTGTATTGGTATGCCGTGCCGAGCGAGGATATGTTCAAGAACTCCATATCATCCTAGATGTATCTATGTAAGTAGCTATGTTATTTGAGTAGCAAATCCAGTTCAGATTCCTTGATACCCAACTATGTGCAAAGGGTATGAAACATGTTTGTGAACTCTCACACACCTTGGTCTCTTCCCTGCTTCAGTGTGGTCCACTTTATGTATTTGTCTTCATAGCTTTTGATAGGGTAGTACTGATCCTTGATGGCATCCTGGAATTCTGATTGATGACCAGCTAATATAGAAGTTTTGACCTAAGCTGCAACACCATCACTGTGCAGCTGAAAATATTGAGCCTGTACTTTCATCCTTCTTCTTGCAGTATGTTTCCCACTAGTCCTTGATGTGGAGGGTTGTTGTTGTTGTTGTTGTTGTTGTTGTTTTTTTTTTTTTTTTTTTTTAATTTGGTTACTCCTATGTTAACACAGAACATAATTACAGAGAGGGTGAGGCCTCAAGAGTACTAGCCCCAGAGAAGGCATGCTTACAAAAAATCACTTGAAAAACTTACCAGAAGACCTGCATAATGACTTGCTTTGAAACTTGATGTATCTAGAGACTATAACTGAAAACCGGGACAGAGTGTTTGGAACCAGTCAAAACTCAATACTCCGGAGCCCTTTCATGACCGAAAGATGACCCATAATCAGGTTGACCCAAGACAGTATCCAAGAGGACAGTGACCAAAAGGAAGTGACCATGATAGCAACCAAAAAACTAGAGATTGTCGCCCACGCAGGGGAAACCGACAAATCAAAATTAGCAAAAGGCCTGATTCTGATAATTTTAAAACAAGAAATGATTTTGGATCTGAAAGGCATTAGGTGTTTTCTTATAACAATTGGACAAAAGCATAATGTGCAGACCTGTTCAATTTTCATGCGAGGTTGGTGGCGATTCCTCAACAATGCGCAACTGAATTGGGTAGGATCTCCAAACTCAGAGCGTTGGTCCTCTTTACCTGAAGAACCACCTCCTGCAGGAGTGCTCGGACCGCCATAGATCGTCATTTCCTATGTTGCTAAGCCACCTGGGTCCTTGCGCTGAGTAGTCTCATTCTGCGTGGAATTGTTCTTGTCTGCCATCTTCGGTTCCAAGGGAGCCCCTAGACCAACAGCCCCTGAACCTATAGTGTCTTCACACAACTCAATGGTGACTGACGCAATGAAGGAGGAATTTCTCAGAGAGCAGGGGAAGTGAAAGTGCACCATGTGAGATTTGGAGTGATAAGAGCACGCTTCGGTGATGATTTTCCCTCGTCCCCTGCCACAACCACTTCTGGTCATAGGGTATCTATGAAAGCAAAATTATGAAGCATCAGATGAAGGGTCTGAGGTCGTGGAGGAAGGCTGGTGGGAGTCATGGCCATGGGAGATACCTCTTCTGCATCTCATCCTAGAGCGTACTCTGGGCATTTTGAAGCTGGCACGAGGACCTGAACAAACATCAATGGAGGAGACTGAGAGGGGGCTACAGATGAAGATGCAACATTGATTAATAGGAGAATTAAAGAATTGATGGATGGCATCAGCTTGATCCCAAGACAGACAGTATCCTAATCTATCTCGGGAGCCAGGAGCTTCAATTTCGCTAGACCTGCTTGAGCGCGAGGGAGGAGCCAGAATGAAAAACAAGCAGAGCACCATTACAATTAAACTGTCAAGCTGGAGGGCGGTCGGGAGCTACATTAATGCAACATTTAATTTGTTGTCCTGAGTCATTAATACATTCCTCATGCGAGGCCAGCTGGCGATGGTGATGAGCCATGTGCCTCCCCTCCACGCCGCCGTCAAGCTCCGCGCCATGCTATACACCCGCGTGAAGGTGGGATAGATCTTGTTGCACCACTAGAGTGCAGTCACGTTTGAGTTGTATATCATTGGAACTATTCAACGAACTAGAGAAAAATGGGAGTTGTTGATCGGCCCCTTGATTGGCCAGTCTGTCTGCTGCCTTATTAGCTGTTCGCCAAATGTGCTTGAAGGATATGCTGCGAGGAGTTTTTAGCCATTCTTCAATTTGTTCCAATCTACTTAGAAGCCTCCAACTCGAAGCAATTTTTGAAGCTGAGGATCCTAATTGTATCCGGATTGCAACCTCTATTAGAATTTGTGAATCACCTTCTACCTCTAGAGGGAGCAAATTTTCGGTTTCTGCTATGCATAAACCTTGCCATAAGCTTTCCAGCTCAGCAGCGTTGTTTGTATCTCTGCTTAGCAATCCATGATAAATATTCAAAACTCAACCTTCCGCATTTCTAAAGATGCCACCATAGCCAGCCGGCCCAGGATTGCCCTTAGCCTCTCCATCAAAGTTCAACTTGTAAGGGTGGATGGTAGGAGAAGACCAAAAATGTGCAGACTCAGAGTGAATTGAAATGCTATGTTTGATATGATCTACAGAGGTGAGATCAACATTCCAATTGGCAAGAATGAGATGTTACTGGGGTAGGACTGGCATATCTAAATCTTGCCATCATCTAAGAGCCAAAGTTTCTTGAAGATTCTGCTTGAGAAGAAACCAAAGAGTGTCAAAAGGTGAACTATGATTTTTGAAGATCATGTTGTTTCTTTCCTTCCAGATGATCCAATAGATGAAGCCTAGAAGGAGGTGCCAGAGGGCATTAATAAGAGGACTTTGGAAAGGGTTCTGAGGGCAGTTCATGATGGCGTTTACTATATCTCCCTCTTTTCTACCTGATCTTCTATTGCACTGAGCTGCTCTTTCCCACATTTCAGCTGCTAATGGGCAAGTGTCCAGGAGATGTTTAATGTTCTCTGAATGAAGATTGCAGTTGGAACATCTGGAAGGCCCAATAAATCCACGCTTTTTTAGGTTATCCCATGTGAGGATCCTTTGTTTGCTTAGAAGCCAAATGAAAGTGGAGACCTTAGGCTAGATGTTTGGTTGCCAAACTTGGTCCCAAAGTTGATCTTTTATAATCTGCATAGGATGATAAAGGATTTGATATACTTCATTGGTAGTGAACAGGCCCTTGGTAGTGTATCCCCATCTCAATCGGTCGTTCTGATCAGAAAGTTTGATTTTCCTGAGCTAGAGCTCGTGGTCAATCTCATCATAGGTTTCCTCCTGCCAATTGGCTTGCCATGTGTCTATCGATCTCCAAAGTTAAAATCCCTGGGGAGAATGTTGCTGCCAGAATTGATGGACATGGATTTGCTCATTTTGCTGCATGGTTACTTGCCACTTGGGTTTGTGAAAAAGAGAGGCAAATTTGGGAAGTTGTTGCCAGGAATCTTCCCAAAATATTGCAATGGTGCCTGAGTGAATTTCCCAAAAGCTGTGCGCTTGAATAAAGGCGGTATGTATTTTGGCATCATTCTAGATTAACTTGCTAGTAGTGGTTGAGCTGAATCGGATTAGCTCCTCCATAGGACTTGCTGGGGCATATTTGGCCTGCCAGAGATGACCCCAGGGAGTGTGCGGTTTGGAGATCCAATTCCACCATATGCGCGCCCCCATGATGTTGTTTCTATGGAGGGAGTCCCTCAGGCCTAGCCCCCCAACTGATTTCAGAAGACAAAACTCTGCCCATTTAACCAGAGCCCATTTTCTATTGTGGCCTGAGAAGCCCCAAAGAAAATTTCTTTGAAGATTGCGAATGTTCTTGAGAACCCATTTTGAGGCAACCAAGATTGAGAACAAATGCAGAGGCATGGATTGGAGGAAAAATTTGATGAGGATGATTATGCTTGCAATCTTGAGAGAGCGGTAAGTCGAAGCCTAGTTTCTAAGTTGTCTAGGAGGGTCCTCCAGGAAGCATGTTTGATGGCATAATCAAACAGGGGAGCCCCCAAATATTTCGAAGGAAGCTTGGCTATCGAAAAGCCCAAAATCCTCGCTATATTCCTTTGAGTGAGAATGGGAGTATGGAAGAAAAAGAGTTGGGATTTGGAGGCTTTGATGGATGCGCCAGAAGCTTCTGAAAAAAGATTGAGTAGGAGTTTGAAGGTAGAGGCTTCTTGCACTGACGGATAGCCAAAAAGCATATTATCGTCAACAAACTGTTGGTGAGTAATGGGGGATTGGCCATGCAGTGAAATTCCCTTTAAAGAGTGAGAATTATAAGTAGAGTGAAGAAGGCGGCTTAGCCCTTCAGCCATGAGAACAATAAGGAACGGGGAAAGAGGGTCTCCTTGACGAATACCCTGAGAAGGATGAAATGGAGGGGAGGGGGAGCCATTAAGAAGGATGGAAAAACAGGGGGAGGAAATGAGATTCATAATCCATCACGTCCAGGTAGCATTGAAGCCGAATGCAAGTAGGATGTGTTTAATATAGGTCCAGCTAAGTTTGTCAAATGCTTTGGAGATATCTAGTTTTATAATCACACCTGGTTTTTTCAATATCTTGAGTGAGTGGATCACTTCGTGGGAGAGAACGATACCATCCAGAATCTAGCGCCCTTCTACATATCCTGTCTACTATAGAGAGATGAGGAGAGGGAGAAGAGGTTTGAGCCTGTTCACCACTACTTTAGATATAAGCTTGTAGATTACATTGCATAGCGATATCGACCTATATTTGTCACAAGTCTTGGATTCTTCCACTTTAGGAACGAGTGCTATAAAGGTCATGTTTAGGGAAGGAAGAACCCACTACATCAATCGCGATTCATCCATGAGCTCCTAGACCTATGTTTTGATGTGCTCCCAAAAGGCGTGAAACAAATTGGCAGTGAATCCGTCAGGGCCAGGCGCCTTGCCATCCTTGAGCTGGGCCATTGCGTCCTTCACTTCGTGCATGGAAATAGGCTGGAGAAGCCTATTGTTGTGATCCTCATTTATGATTTTAGGAATGTGCTACACTATAGTTTGTATAGCTTGATTTCTGTTACCCGGTGGTTCTCTAAGAATGTCCTCAAAGTAATCTTGGAATTCCTGTACTACATTTTCATGCACCTCTAGATGCTCCCCTTGTTGATTGTTGATGAAGGTGATGTTGTTGTGCATTCTCCTTTGAATGGTTGACCTATGAAAGAATTTAGTATTTTTCTCCCCGTCTTTGAGCCGTCTGATCCTGGATTTTTGTCGCCAGTGAGTCTCTTCTTGTTGCCTTCATGTTTCAATATGATTTAGGAGTACCTGCTCTTGTAGTGCATAATCCTCTGTTCTCCCCTCAGAGATGATACATTGTTGCAGTGTGTTCATTTGCTGCTCGAGCGCTTTCCGATGATCGAATATGTTACCAAACTGAGTGTGATTCCAAGTTTTTAGCACTTGTTTAAGGTATTTTAGCTTTTGTTGAAATTGAAACATCTTGGCTCCTGCAGGGGGAGTGAAGGATTTCCACGCAGCGATGACCACATCTTTGAAGTTAGGATGAGAAAACCAGAAGGATTCAAAGTGGAAAGGTATGTTTCTCTTTGACTCTGGACGCAACCACTGTAGCATTATGGGCCAGTGATCTGAGCCTACTTGAGGCAAGATGGATGCATGGAAGTCTCCACCAAGGTGAATGGCGTTATCCGACA
Organism: Pinus taeda; assembly: GCA_000404065.3. Lineage (NCBI taxonomy): Eukaryota > Viridiplantae > Streptophyta > Pinopsida > Pinales > Pinaceae > Pinus > Pinus taeda. The sequence continues at coordinate 28,381 of APFE030631578.1, read as the reverse complement.
AAAGGAAATGATCAAGTTTGGAAGCTATATGTTTGGATCCTCTTCATTTATTGGTCCATGTATATATACCATTCAAAGTCTGAAAGTCCATTAGCTGATTCATGTGTATGGAATCTTTAAATCCAATGTTGTCCCCTTCCAATCTTGCTCGACCTCCAAATTTTTCCTCGAGTGCTATTATGATATTGAAGTCACCACCACTTATCCAGAGGGGATGGCTTCTGCCAGAGCTAAGAGCTGTGAGAGTGTTCAACAAATCTAGCTTTTTTTGTAGATCTTGAGGAAAATACACATTAGTGAGAAGACCATGGATATTTGTGGTAATTAGGTGGAAAGTGGTTTGAATGAAGAAGTGAGAGGCATGGAAATATTGAAGGGAGAGAACTTGAGGGTTCCATAAGATTGCCAGCCCTCTAGAAGCACCTAATGCATCCACAGAGACTGAGTGACATATTATCCAAACTTTGTTTAGAATTTTCTCCAATACAGCGCTATCCCTCTAGAAAGACTAGTGTAGGCTTTTCTTGCTGGATCATGTTTTTTAACATTCGGTGTTTTGCAGGGATGTTAAGTCCTCCCACATTCCATGAGATTAGCTTCATGAGGAACCGTGGGGAAGAGATTTAAGGAACTTGGTCAGCTTGGGGCATCTTCCAGAGTCCACCAGCATTTCTCCAATAATGACAGTCCTTTGCAAATCTGTTTTGCACCCTCAGTTTTTCGAGTCTTTCAGTATTTTTTGACCATCCCAAGGACTACCTGCCTGAATGCCAAGATATTTATTTTTCTATGCTCTAATCAGAGCTCCTTCAAGTATTTCGATCTCCCTTGGGGGTATTTCACTGAAATCTTTCTGTCGACACGCTGCTTCCAGTTTGAGTAGGTCTAGACCTCCTAGATCTTCACTTTCTGGTTCCTCCTCTATGTGTGTCTGTTTGTCTTGTTCCTCCTCACCTGAAATTTGATTAATATTCAGGGATAGAGAAGCGTCAATCTCCATGGTCGAAGATTGTAGGGCTGTTTCTGAAGCTTTATTTTTATCAGTGGAGGTTGAGACGGGTGTGCTCATTGGAGCGGACTTTGAGGATGAAGCTGAAGGATTTGGGGGAGGCACAGGAGTGGAAGGGGATGGACCTAAAGGTGGGATGAATGTATGATCCTCCATGATGTTTGGAGAGTACAAGATTCCAAAAATATTACGAGTTTCAGGTTTCTTGGGATCTTCTGGAACAACTGAAGGTTTCTTAGTTTGCTTTCTGCGACTGGGAACTCTCGTAAATCCTTCAGTATCTTTACTTGTCTTAGATGCGGAAGATTTAGACTGATGATTCAGAGGGAAATCCCTGAAGAGATGGCCATGTTCATGGCACTTTCTGTAGTGAAAGGAATATGCTCGCAGTTTATTGTGTTGACCCATTCATAGTCATCATGAAATAAACTTACCGTATCTGTGAGTTCCTTGGCCAGATGCATGTGTACATAGATCTTGGCATAGGAGGTGTATCTTCGGTATTTGTCTTCCTCAGTGACTTTGATGAAGGCTCCTAGGTTGTTTCCAATGTCCTTTAAGGTCTCCTTGTTCCAGTATTCCGCGGGAAGAGAATACATACATATCCATACCGAAGCCCAGTTGAAATCCTCTTTGTCTAGATCGAACCTCGCTTTCCATTCACGAAGAAATAGGCCTGCAGAGTTGAAGAAATACAGACCTCCGTTGAAGATGCGAGTTTTGTCTTCCAGGAAGTTGAAGGTAGCAGGAAAAAACCGTTGGGACCTAGCTGCAGTGAGACTTTTCCTTTAGGCTTCCATTTGGCGGTTATCCATCTATGCAAGGCCTTTTCAGTTTGCCAGAATTTGAGGAACTTGCCTATGAGTGCATGATCACTCATATATTGGATTTGGGAATTTATTTCGTCACTGGGAAGATCTATTTTAATTATCTCTACAGACTTGGGAATGCATGTTGTAGAGGACACTTTTGGCCATGACGTTGAGTTGTTTTGGGCTGTACCTTTGTCTTTCGCTACCGCCTGACTTGCAACAACGTCTCCATTGTTGTCTTTGAGAGGATCGGTATGGGGGCTGTCAGTTGGGGTAGAGAAATAACTGACTACAGCTTCTACATTTTCTGGAGTGTTAGAGGAAGGATCAGATGCAGGAGGGGGGGCTGAGCCCACCCCTCCGGACAGCGGAACCATGATAAGATGATCAGCGACATAGAGGGACAGGGAAGGCGAGGACGCAAAGGAGAAGGGTGGCAGGTTTGTTAATAAAACCTATTAGGGGGAGCATCACTGAACCAGGATCAATTCATCCCCCCTCTTTCTAATTCTCATTAGGGTAACATGTTTTTTTTATGTAGGGTTGCTTTGAGAAGAGAAAAAATAATCTTTTCTCAATTGGAAAAATCATGAATAGAAAAACACTCTTCTAGTATATTTAACCACTTATCTAACATATGCGTCTATTTTACCCTTGAAATGGGGATTTAAAAAATAACGTGTACCTTAAAGGGTGTGGCATTTCCGGAGTAGCGGTTGGAGGTCGATGCATCACCTCTCGGTAGCCTCTAAGGGATCTGGGCAAAGTTTTCCATCATCGCATTCCTTTGTCACTCGAGGGTTTCTTCAACCAATATTTTGATAGGATCTCCTGCCCCCTTGTCTTTCTTTTAATCTGCCATGGGAGGCCGTGAGGATTTGTGAGGCTGGTCTTGGAAAGGTTCGACCAATTTGAGCTCTAACTCCTTATATCCCCACCTCGTTGGGGACATGCAAAGAAAGACAGAGAAAGAGAAGACTACTCTGATACCACTGATCCAGATTTAAACAGGAACTCAATAAATTACAGAGATAACCATGAATACGAAGATGTAGTGGAAATAATACTTCATTTTATTAATGTAAAATACTGAAATATGCTTGTAACTAAAAATGGAAATAAACCAACTAGGGCGATGGTAGCTTATCTCTAAGAAGAGATGTGCCAGCTACATGCCTCTGAACTGTGTTACAATGAGGCTTGAAGGTCTATTTATTGTTGAGAAATAATGGAAAACCCTAAACATCCAAAAACATAACCCTAGAAGATTAAACGCCAAATTGTGGCTCCCGTTTGGGTAAATTGGTACATCAACTTCCTGGGGTCGTAACTTTGGCATATGATCTCCGTTTGAAATGTAAAATATCTCTTTAGAAAGATCTATCTCTTTTAGGGCCTCAAAATGGCTTCGAAAGTTCAGGACTCGAAAAACTGCTAAGAATAGTAAATTGTGCTACAATTAAGGAAACTGAAAGCTTTAAAGAGATAGTTGTGGGGGTCCATGTGGGATAGGTGGGTGGCCACCAAAATCCACCTGGATCAAAGAGGTTGATTATCCAGGATTGGTTGTGGTGAAAAAAATCAATGCTCCGATACTCAATCAAATACCTTTTATTGGTTATCAACTTGACCTTCGGATAATTCAGAATTTCTTATTCCTCTCACATTTTCCTAGGTGCTCTCATAAGGAGTTAACCAAAATCTACCACCTTTGATACCAAAAAAGAAACCATAGTCTCTCAGACACACAATTTTTTTTGTTTATATTAAAAACACAAAATATATCACACATATATAGTGCTTATGAGATTCTACAAATTCTGATCAAGGATATTGTTTGTTGAGAAAATATTTGAACAACCCAATCAACCAACAAATCTAATATATCATTTTTCTATTTTAAACTTTAATTCTAAGTCTTATTGAGATACAAATAAGTTTATATTCAAAATTATAAACGTGATTAATAATATGTATTGTAAAATCTTATAAATATAAGTAAAATTTATTTTTAATTTCATATTAGAAATCAAATATTTATAAATTTAGCATTAAGATATAAATGATTTGATAAATAGTGGCACTTAAATCATATATTATAATTTATAATAAACTTAAAACAAAAAATTACTTAAAGCTTTTCCAAAAACTTTAAAAATTCAGAAAAGTAGACATTATGGCTTGTAGACCGAGTCATTGAAAATCTAGTTATAAAGTTATCCATTTTTCTTGTAGTTAGTCTTTCCAAGAACCCGAAACCTTGAACAAGAATATCAATATGACTTTTACCTGATATTTAAAATCAACATTTTCTATTATATCAATGATAATCTTCCTAATCAATGATCAATTGCATGGTCTCGCCACTCAATGACACCTTTGTGCTAGTTGCCACTTCTTGCTCGATAGCGGAGAACATCTTTCTTCCCCATGTTGCTCAGATCGTAGAGAATGGGGAAGATCTTGACATCCAACACCATTTTCACTTGCGATTTAGGTAAAGGAAAAAATTGGAAGCATATTCACACTAAAGATTGTGCTCTCGTATATGTCGATCCACCTCTTGAAGAAAATTTAGACTCCTTGTGTCATGAAATATTCCAATCAGTTAGTGATAGCAACCCAAAGGGGTGAGCCGTAAGTTCTAGGGATCTCCTTCACTGTAACCTACCATGTTGAGGCTATGGTAGCCAATGCCATCATCCTATTCTATTCTAGATGCATTTTGTTGCATGCAAGTGAGGCCAAAAGTGGAATATATATCATTTTTTGTGTAGAGAGGAGGCAATGTGCCTTTTAATGTAGGTAGTGCTACGGGGACTATGCAATGGCAACTGTGAAGTGGCACATCCATGCATAACTTCACATTGAAAGTTTTCAAGAATGAATGAATGAATGAAATTTTAACGTCCATGAGACTAAAAATAGTATATGGGACCTCCAAGCTCCCTCCTTTTCACCTTTTTCAATTCAATATTTTTCTTACTCAAAATAATGATGAGCTGACCCAACCTTCTAACAGTCCCCTCACTAAAAAGATAATTCCAAGGAACCAATGTTAATATATTGTCATAAATATCTCTAATGTCTCTGAAAGTATCACATTCCAAAATTATTTTTTTTGCCGATTCCACTGCCCTAGAAGTGAGAAAAGTACACATCCGTTCTTCCCAAGCTTCTTTAGGTCTTTTTCACCAACCTGTTTTACACGAAAGTTTATGCAAGCTAGTTCTTAATTGAGGAATAAGAATCTTTTCTCTCCATGGAATTCTAGCTCCAACATACTCCTTTTGTTTGAGACCACAAGTGGGATTGAATTCCTAAACATAGTACTTCTTGTTTCTACCCAACTCTTTTCCCTATATACACTTATGAAACTTTTCCATAAAAAAATCATTAACTCCTTGCTATTTGTGGAACAATAATTGAGGTGACTATTCCATTTTTGCATCCATTTTTTTGTTTTGTCTCATCCATGATTTCTTTCTTTCACTCATGCCTCCATTGAAGATAACTTTAGGCCATCTACCCACTCCCATTTTGTCAATTATTTTTAGGTACCGTATGAGATGCACCACAACAATTGCTTCGATGGGAGTTTCTCCCATTTCACTCAACATTATCTCATAAGGAACCAAATTTTTTATTTTGAACTTTCTCATGATCAAGCATTTTTGGATTCTCTCAAATTTCTTCCATTTTGAGACATGGATGCTACTGGCCCATAGTTCACACGCATATAATATCACTTGACAAACTAAGAGCCCGTAAATCACTTTAATCATCTTCTAATCCCATAACTTTTCCTCTATATTTCTATTTTGAAGTGCATATACTTCTTTCCACCCTCCTAAGATTCACTTCTTCTATAATCCTCCCAATTAATGTTGTTGTTGAAGTCAATCCCAAGGTACATGTATTCATTTACTTATTCAAGAACCTTTCCTTCGAAGAAGAATGTATCCTAGCTTTGCTTCCTTTTATTTGAGAAAATAATAATTTTGGTCTTGCTGGTATTGACTTGCATCCCCACCTCTTTACATAAATTCTCAAGGGAATATAGGTCAATTTGCAATCCCTCGGTCGATTTAACAATTAATACAAGGTGATCATCATATAGAAGAAGCTTTATCACAAACTCCCCCAAACTCCCCCACCTAAACACCATCCCCACCTTTCAAATTTAACAACTCTTCCAATTTATCCATATATAAACCAAAAGGAGTAGGGGGATAAAGGGAAGCCTTGCTTGACACTGATGTCACTTTTAAGGCTTTCCGAAATGTCTGTTGAAGTTCTAATTTTGAATTTCATCTCTTCATAAAGCCTATGTACACCAATTCTATAATGTAAAGGAATTTCAAGTTCTTCCATCCTACTCCACAAATTATATCTAGGGACTATGTCAAATGCATTTTTGAAGTCAAAAAGGGTATAAAAATACCTCTCCTCCCTCCCCCACCCCAAACCTTTTCAATAATGTGCTGCAACATGATATCACGATCTATTATAGAATGTTTCGACCTAAAACGTGTTTTCCATTTTTACCTCTTTTCTTTTACTTCTGCCCACTTGTTGATTTTTCTTTCTACCATGTTTTTGAAGAGTCTTGCAAGCAAAGGATTGATCATAATGGTTCTGCAGTTTTAAGGATTATTAATTTTCTCCACTTTTAAAAATGGGTATTGCTAGACTAGTTGTCCAATCTCTTGGAATCCTTTCTGAATGAGATTGTTGAATATTTCCATGATGTGCGGTGCAAGAATGTTCATTCCCTACTTTAGATATTACGCTTGAATTTCAACCAAATCCTTTGCCTTTTATTTTTTCAACTTCTTAATTCTTGTCTCCACATCCTGTAAGGTGAAAAGCTTTATAGTTGTGTTGATCTTGGGAGGAGGCTCATCCTATGATCCTTTCTCATAGGGTTGTCTTGCATAGTCCAATCATTGATTGATTGTAATCACATTTTTAGTTTTCTTCTTCATTGGTTGAACTTCCTACCAAAAGAGATTTGGGTTATTCTTGCCTAGATATATTAACGTTTTTCTCCTTTTTTGCACGAACTCGTATTTTATTTTTATTTTTTTAAATATGTTTATATAACTTTACATTCATCTTCTCCTCGCCTACCTTTTTCAAGGTTTTCCTTGTCATTTTTCATTCTTCATCAACCAGGAATTACAGGAAAACAATTTCATTATGATTTCCTATTTTTTTCTCTTTCGTACTTCTCAAGTGCAACTTGAGTTATAGTTGTTAACTCACGATTGTTGATGATTTTGGAACCAATTTCCCCTTCTGAATTGATATCTCCAACATTCCTTTGAATATAGTGCATTTTTCTTGTGTTAGAAGAGTTTTACCCCTTGATATCGATTGTCAATAACATTGGGTTTTCCTCCTATGTTTCCTTTCTTCTAACCAACACAACTTTATATTAATTGGATTGTGATATGATTTTAAGTCCCACATATGCTCTCAAATATTAACTTCATCTATCCTTTCTATTAAGCTCTGTGAACAAATAACATAGTCAACAACACTTTCCCCATTGTATGTGTTGCAAGTGAAGTTCTGAGAACTTTTCCATTTATCTATACCATTGTAGATAATATAGTTGAAAGCACCACATACTATGAGAAAGTCCTTGCCAAAATGATTGCTATATTTTTCATCTTCTGAGCACCTCATCCATTGGGGATTCTCCTCTTCAATGAGACAGATAGGATTTTGAACCTCTTTGAAGTATATAATACTAGTGTGTTGATTTGACATTCTAGCATTGAAATATCCCACTAAAAGAACTTGTCCCCGTTGTGAATATGTGACATTATCTTGCTTTAAAGCTGCATGTGAGTCTTTGTTTTCTAGCCCCTTATTTTTGTAAGTTTCTGAGACTTGCAGTGCAAAATAACATGCTACAATTCTTATTTGGTTATCATTATCTATTATTTTTAACAATAAATATTGTTTATTTGTATCTTCTTTAACTAACATAATGTGATGACCTTATTTTTCTTTCACTAAACTAGTATTCCTATGCACCCTTTGCCATTTTATTTTTCCTCGTTCCAAACTGCTAATTTCAAGGAACCATCAAACATTTGAGTTTTACAACCATAATTTTCATGAGTTTCTGTGAGAAAAATTATATTTCTACCTTATGGAATAGGCCCTATCCCAGGTCCCCTACACAAAGGGTAACCTTTACACTCCCAAAAAACTAGACTTACGTAGATCTAGGTAGTATTTGATTATTACACTATTTGGCACACAAGGTTCCACTTTGAGCCTTCACCCCTTTTAATCCATGTGGATCCTGTTGTTTTCCTCCCTATCATAGAATTAACTATTTTTTATTTACTGCCAGCTTTCTCCCCTGCTTTGTCATGAGGCCCAAACACCGCAATAACTGCTTTACCATTGTACAACCATGCTCTTTTCCCCTCATTTCTTATTGCTCTAATATTTTCCACTTCTCTTCTCACTAAACATGAAATTAGTTGTAGGCTCTCAATAGAGACGAAATCCATCCAAGAACTATTCAGAACATGAGAACCAAAAAGAACCAACGAGTTCATGACTGAGAAGAAGTGTTCTCACCCGGTATGGTTTATTGAATTCGTACAACAGTTAAAGGAAGAAACTAGGGCATGGTGATTTCTCTTTTGAGATCAGTGTTGATTGATTTTTTTGAAGAATTTTGCAGGCTCTATTCCAGTGATCGGTTGGAGTCCTTTTGTGTGGGCTTATGTGGCAGATTGTGGGATTACATTGTGAACTGCACTGAACATATTTTCTTTCTAGTTTTTGGTTTGGAGAGTGGCCATGGAATTAGGGTTTAAGGTTTTACAAGATATTTATCAAGTGGCCTCATGCGAAAATGGAAAACAATGGCAACAAAATCTCAGATTTTTTGTGGAAACAAATCACTTAGGCCAAGTCAAAATTGCTTTAGTAGAAAAAACATGGAAGTGGATTTGAGTAAGTGAAGAAAATTATCGAGGCATTTTAAAGTGCATACTTGCTCGCTTTAAATGGGAACAAAGAAGAAGAAAATAGTTTGAGAGAAAGAAAACAAATAAAAGAAAAAAAAATAAAGAAGATTCAACCATTTACAGTCCAACATATACACCTCTTACTTGGTCATCAGATCTCTACGTGCAAGAACTGATGAAGGCTAGATCAAAGCTATAATGTATGGAAGCCAAAGAACAGGAAAGAGACCACAAATTTCCGAAGATCACACTCACAAATCAATGTTTAATAGAAGGTAATAGGATTTTAGAGAAATTAAAAATGGTAAAAGAGGGTTTAGAGACAGGAAAACAAGAATGAGAAAATGTGAAGATAGCATGGAAATAAACTTTACTATCAGTCCCTAGTGTGACTTGTGACTTCACACTCTGATCTAACATAGAAAACAGGGCTATGTTTCCTGTCATATGGTTACTGCAACCGGAGTCTAAAAACCATACATCTTCACTCTTTTCTTCAGCCATATTACAAGCTAAAAACAAATTATCTTCGCTGATATTTTCTCTAGTGAAATTTGCACTAGTTCTATTATTCATATCATGCTGCTTCTTCCTACCTTCATTTTCATAATGCCCATATTTTTTACAATAATGACATTGGACATTGGATTTATCATACCTTTGTCCTTGAGCATGATGTTGTTCACCTTGTTGGTTGCTACCTTGGCCTTGGTTCTGATTTGGATTGTTGCCTCTTACTTGAGCATTTGTTGGATTGTTTCTTCCACCTCCGTTTTGGCTTCTGCCTCTTCCTCTCTTATTTCCTCTGCCTTGACCTCTTCCTTTTCCAAAGAACATCTGGGTCTTAAAGGCATACTCTAGAGATGAGTTTTCATTTCTACTCAATCTCTGCTCATGTGTCATCAGTGATGCATGTAGTTCATCAACTGAGAAGTTTGTTAGATCCATTGTCTCTTCTATGGTGGTGACAATCACATCGAACCTTGAGGGTAGGATCCTCAATAGTTTCTCCACAATCCTCCTTTCTTCAAGAATCTCTCCATGAGACCTTATCTGTATGACCAGACCAATCACATGTGTGAAGAATGAGTTAATATTATCTGCCTCCTTCATGCAAAGATTCTCAAAATCTCTTAGCAACTATAGTTTTTCTGTCTTCACTTTATCCATGCCTAGGTAGGCTATCTTGAGAGTTTTTCATGTTTCTTTGGATGTCTTGGTTTCTGTTATCATTGGAAACAAACTCTCATACACTGCTTGATACAAGAAGTGGAGAGCTTTAGAATCCTTTTTCTTATTGCTCTTCAACAGTTCTTTCTCTGCCTAATTCAAATTATTAAACTCATCTTCATCTGCTGGTTCTTCAAAACCATTCTCAACAAATTCCCATAAGTCTTGGGAAGCAAGCAAAGCTCTCATAGTTATTGCCCAATAGTCATAATTTTCCCATTAAATTGTGGGATTTGGGTATTACAGATACCCATGCTAATGATGGCTCCAACCATTCTTGCACTCTTAACTATGCTTCAAAATACTTGATTGTGTATTTAAAATAACTGACTATCCTCAATAGTAACATGAGAAATTAACTTGAGAAATACCTTGGATTCTTTCTTGACTAAGTCTTCACTCTGCTGGAAAAGTTGTTGCAGCAAGAAATTCTTCCTTCATTGACACCTTCAAAGATCCTCGACAATCTCTGACACCATGTTGGGAATTTCTGATAATTCTAGAACAAAATGAACAGGGAAGCCAAAAATTGTTTTCTAAAGAATACAAACTTTCACACACACAAAAACTTGTATTCATTAACAATAGTGACTGTTACAAAATTCTTCCTCTAACAGAGAGATTACACCAAGACTGCTTCACATGCAGTTTCAAAAAAAAATTTTTACTATCTCTACACTGTTGTGCAATACAAAACAAAAATCACATACTCGCTACTGCGTGTTCACTTACGTTTTTTCTCAACAAAAACAAATACATTTCATTCTACTTGTATCATACTCCCGTGAAATAAAAAAAACAATAAAATTAAAAACTTTTACCTACTTTTTCCAACCATAATAAATTTTCATTTATTGTTTTACTGATAAAACTGGTGGTCAATGAAAATTCACTTCACATCAAGTAATATGGTGCAGGCCTGTACATCGAACCATTATATCAATTAGACGGTTGACATCGATTTCAAAAAAATTTACGTAATATGGTGCAGGCCTGTACATCGAACCATTATATCAATTAGACTGTTGAGATCGATTTCAAAAAAAATTGAGATACGCTATCGCATCGCGAAATTTGTAATCTGCATAAGACATAGGGTAGAGTGTTATCATATAGGTGTGATTTGCGATGGGATCGTATCTCAAAATCACAATCGACATAAAACACAGAGCGTAACGAAGGCAATAGGGCGTGGATGCGATTGCGATAGCGACAAGATCGCATCACAAAGAAAAACGCTGCAGTTGGAATTAGCATTTCAACAATGAGTAAGGTTTGGCTGCCGATCTTATTAAAGGGTCATACAGAAAACTCTAGTTTTTATTAAATCTAAATATAATTGCATGATATGCTCTTTAAATATAGATACAATGTTGCACAGGGGAATGGCTTTCCCAGATCCAACAGCAGCTCACGGCCTGAGGCTTGTGATCGAAGACTATCCGTATGCTATAGACAGTTTGGAAATATGGTTTCTTTGAAAGAGACTAAGAATTGTAGAGCTGGTGGGATGAGATTGTAAACATTGGGCATGGAGATCTGAAGGATGATCCGAGAATATGGTAAAAAATCGAGACAAAAGATGAAGTTGTTGAAGCAGTTACCACAATCATCTAGATTGCATCAGCTCACCATGCAACTGTCAACTTTGGGCAGTATTCCTATGGAGGATATATGCCCAATCATCCCAGCATTAGCAGACGCCTTGTTCCAGAGAAAGGGTCTGAAGAATACTCTGAAATGTTGAACGACATGGAGACATTTTACCTTAAAACTTTGTCTACTCCAAGCCAGACCACCCTCATGATGGTTGTTTTGGAGATCTTGTCAAAGCATGCCAAGAACAAAGTATATCTGGGGAAAATAAATGGATCCATGCTAGAGTGGGCGGCCGACAATGGAGTGGATGAAGCGTTTAATGGATCTTCATCGAGGTTAGTGCAGGTGGAGAAAAATGTAACATAAAGAAACAATAATTCGGACCTGAAGAACAATCATGGGCCGACACAAGTCCCTTCCTTACAGGTTACAGTATCCTAACACTACTGATTTATCAAACACTGCTGTGTTGGGTATTTTTGCTGCTGTTTGGAATGGGAAAATACCAAAACCACAAAATATAAAGCACAGAGGCTATGCTCTATTTCCTTTACACCAGGATCTTTTACACAGAGGAGTCTTTTTAAAATTAATTACACAGGAGAGAGTATTTCACCACCATAAAAGGATTTGTATTCATTAAACAAAATACTGAGACATATTCATCCTCTTTTACTCAGAGGGATTCACCAAAACATTTACACAAAAGTTACTCTGCCTCCTATGAAATTTTACACCACTGTGTGTAAATATTTCATTTACATTCAC
>APFE030631578.1:0-10619 GCA_000404065.3 Pinus taeda | reverse complement strand
TGGGAGCTGGGTGTTAAACATACCCCATACCAGTGCTTGTGCTTGGGCCATTCCTTGCATCCTCAGCTATGCTTCTAAATCCTTGACTGTATGTCTTAAAACAACTGACTGCTGCAACCAAAAGAACTCCTCCCTTCAGCTTCTTTGTCACCTACAAAGAGCCTAAGCCTGCTCTGATACCAGTGTTGGGTATTTTTGCTGCTGTTTGGAATGGAAAAATACCAAAACCACAAAATATAAAGCACAGAGGCTATGCTCTGTTTCCTTTACACCAGGATCTTTTACACAGAGGAGTCTTTTTAAAATTAATTACACAGGAGAGAGTATTTCACCACCATAAAAGGATTTGTATTCATTAAACAAAATACTGAGACATATTCATCCTCTTTTACTCAGAGGGATTCACCAAAACATTTACACAAAAGTTACTCTGCCTCCTATGAAATTTTACACCACTGTGTGTAAATATTTCATTTACATTCACTGCTGTGTGAAAACAGAACTTACAGAGTTTTACACATTTACCTTTTCACCTGTGTGAAACAATCCATGGTTTTCAACAAAACTATCCACTGGTTTCATTTACTTCTCCTCCTGCACTGCTGTGCAATCTTTACTTCTTACATTACAAAACAAAATTTACCCTGCTGCATAAAACAACCTTTTACATTACAGATCAAAATATTTTTGCACTTCTGTACATTCCTCCCCTGTAATACAAAATTAATCTCTGATTCTTCACGGGTGCTGCGGACCCTCTGTTTTTACTTGCTGCCCCTCACACTAAAAACTACCCATACAATAATATATTACAATTACATTTTAATCCCCGTGCGTTTTGTTTCACATCACGAAAATGGGTCAACACTTTTTAAAACATATATAAAAAAAATAATAAAAAAAACTTACGCCCATACTCCTATTTACTTTGCTGTAAGAAATATTTAAAACCTTACCAAAATAAATGTCAGCTATTTAACATAGGGGATGGGCAATACGTATGGTCCACACTATATTAAATTTTTAATCAGGCCCGTATGTACTTTCCTTGATCGCACGATGGAGAGGCTCAGCATTAATCCAACGGCGGAGCTTTCACATCGGAGGACTTTTCTGACAGAACTTTAAACCATCGTGCAGCTTTGTTAAATCGACGGCCGTAAATGCTGGAGGTAAATCAACGGGTGAAAACGATATCGGAAGGGGTGAGCTGGGTGAAAGATACCTTCCGAAAAGTGTCAGGTGCTTATGTCATGCCAGCATCATGGGTGTCAGTTTGTCAGTATCAGACCACCATCGTACGGAAACAACCTTGAGCCTAAAGTGGTACGATATAATACCGGTGGTTTAGATTTGCTTGAGTGGTTTTATGCGCCGTTGACTGCTGACCCGTCCGCGCGGTTGGTGAAATTATAATTTTAACATGGTGGCCTCACCGGCCGTGGCCTTCCCAACAGCATATCCATCTAAAGTGAGTCTCTTTAGTGTCATAACTTGATAATTTAGTTATAGCCTATGATCATTCAATGTAAAATTTCAACCGACGTACCAACTGCACTGTTCCGAATTGGATACGGAATGTGTCAAGCGCATCTTCATCTTCATCTGTCTAATGAGTTATTGAAAAATAGTAGGTTTTAAAGAAAAATGACTTATGACATAGAATTCATTTTGGAATGAAAAAAATCATTTTATTGAAGACAGATTATTTTTCAAGGATTTCAAAGTCGGAAACTCCAAATCTTGCAGATTCTCTCTGGTACTATAATAACACACTACTACATTTTAATTCTTACAGGTTTATCTAACCTTTTTTTTTATTTAATCATGTTTATTTATATGTAAAAGAAATAAATCAATTAGCACATTTCAATACTCTCTAAATATATATATGATGACTATTATATTTTTTTTGTTAATTAATTTTTTTTATAAACTAAATTGAAAAATATGAGTATATTTAATTAATGAATGAATAATAACGCTTTTATATATCAAAATCAAATATTTAAACTCCACTTAAATTAATTTTTTACCAAACAATTATTAAATAAATTATTCTCTTATTTTTTTACCCATAGTAACATACTCGGGATTAGAGAAAAAAAATTAAAAAAAAAAAAATATTAAATAAATTTTTGTCTCTTATTTTTCTACACATACTAACATATTGGGGATTAGAGAAAATGAATTTAAAAAATTAATGTGAAACATGACTTTGAAACAGATCTCTTTGCATTCTAAAACGCATGAATGCGATTAGAGAAAATGAATTTAAAAAATTAGTGCAAAACGTGACTTTGAAATGGACCTCTTTGCATTCCGAAACACATGAATGTAAAACTTCGAAGTAAAAGGATAGGTTTTAGTGCCTTTTGTGATAAATGTGTGGTCTGGTTATGTGTAACTGCTCCTTGTTCATATCCTCCTTGTGTCGCATGCTCTCTTTCAACCTACCAGAAGTTGGTTTCAATTCTTTATATTTCATTGCCTCCTAAATATGTTTATTTCATTATGGATCCCCTAACCTCTGTAGATTTCATTGCTCAGGACTAAATTGTAAGGGTGATGGTGATTTTATCACAAGAAACATAATGGTCTATCGTTCATTTCATTATGGATCCCTGAAACTCTGTAGATTTCATAGTTCATGAGTAAATTGTAATGGTGATGGTGATTTCATCACACACAAACATAATGGTCTAATGTTCATTCATTTGATTTGAAAATAGGCCATTTTATCACATGCTAAGAGTATAAGTGGCGGAATTATCATTCAAAAGTTTGGGAGTAATATCGTTCTTTAACTGTGTCTAGGATAGTAGCAGTGTTAAGACTAAACTAATAATGCTGAAACTAAACTATAATTTACAGAAATAAATAAGATTGTTATAATCAATTTTCTTAATTTTTATCTTTTAATTGTTCAATTTTTTAAAAATAAATTCGATATGATTTTTTTTAAATTACTCTTATTTTTTTTCATATTTAAATTACAAGTTTTTCACTCAATATTATCCTAATATCTTATTCTATTTCTCAAAGTCTAACAAAAACCCCAAAAAATCTTATGGTTTTCACTAATAAATTGTTGTTTGTTTGGTTGCAATTAAAAGTGTTGGGGATTTCTGATAATTCCAAACAAAAACTGAACATAGAATAATGCTTTATTTTAACACAGCATCTTAACACAGGGAAGCTAAAATTGTTTGGGAGAAGAATAGAGTTTCACATACATTAACAAAACCTTTGTATTCATTAATAAAAACAACAGTTGTTACAAATTTCTTCCTCTCACAGAGGGATTCTCCAAGAATGCTTCAGTTCCACAAAAATTTACTCTCTCTCTCCTGAAAATTTTACAGTGCTATGTGTAAAACTTTCTTACATTTATGCTGATGCATTTTCCATTACAAAAAAAAACATTGTATACCTTACTCACGCGCTGGTGCGTATTGCATTACGCATCATCATAAAACAGGGCATACCATTACATATTCAATGAACAACTTACAACAGGGCATACCATTACATATTCAATGAACAACTTACATTCATGCTGCTGCATGTATATTTCATTTCATGTTTTACAAATCAAAAACAGAGCAATACATTACCTTCGAGTTGATGCACATATTTCACATTACATTACAGGTTCTTTCAACAAAACAAACATTACATATTCATTTTACTTGTCCCATGAAAAACAAAAAACTACTCCCATGGATAGTAAACTATTAAAATTAAAAGCTTTTACCAACATTCTACGAACACAATTAATTTTATTAAACCACTTCACTGACAGGTTGGCGGTCAAATAAAAATTCTACTTCACGTCAAGTCATAAATTACTCCATGGTTCAATCGTACGGACATCAACCTTGATTTCAATCGAATGACTGTCGGACTATATCACAAGCCGCTTTTTGTTGAACATTACGTTCTAGGGAACGACTATTTTGGAAATCTACTGTGGACACACGTCAAATGGTGATTGTGATCACTGCCCTTTGAGAAAAACCTCTTTTTCATGAAAAGCAGTGCGGGGAAGTCTGGGCTGGTTTTCTGGAAAATAACGTGGCATTTGGAATTATAATTTCAACACTCCCCTTTAATTTCAACTGCTCGGTTATCAGTCATACCCAGACATTTCCTCAAAAACTCAAAACTTTTCTGTCCCAATGGTTTGGTCAAAATATCTGCAACTTGCTCCTGAGTTCTGTAATGTTTTAAAACAATTTCTCCACTGTTTACCAGTTCCATGATGTAATGAAACTTTGTGTCAATGTGTTTCGTTCTTTTATGAAACACAAAATTCTTGGATGATGCACTAGTTGAGCTATTGTCACAAAAAATCACAGTTCCTTTTGTTTGCTCTTGGCATAAGCTCCTTAACATCCTTCTCATCCAAATTGCTTGACATGCTACTGCTGTAGCTGCCACATATTTTGCCTCTGTTGTAAACAAAGCTACAATATATTGTTTTTTAGAAGCCAATGAAATGGTTCCTGAACCCATGTGAAAAACATAACCGGATGTGCTTTTCCGATCATCTACACTTCCATCCCAATAACTATCAGTGAATCCAAACCTTTTAGTACCTTTAACATACCTCAGAATTCTTTTTGCTACCTGCCAATGTGTTTCTTTTGTCCTCTCCATGAATTTGGAAATTAAACTAACAACATGCATTATATCTGGCCTAGTTGCAGTCAAATACATGAGGCTACCAACTATGCTCTTGTACAAACTAGGATCAAAATCATTGTTGTTGTCCTCTTTGCTGAGCTTTAATCCCATCACTATGGGAGTGATTGCTTCTTTTCTCTCCTGCATATTAAATCTTTCCAACAGTTCATTAACATATTTTGATTGTGAGATAAAAATCCCATTTCCATTTTGTTCTACTTCTATTCCTAAGAAGTATCTCAGGAAACCCATGTCAGTCACTTCAAATTCTTCTTTCATGACTGTTTTGAAATTTTCAAGAAGATAATCATCATTACTTATGAAAATAACATCATCAACATATAAAACAACAATTACTATTTTACCATCCTTTTCTTTGATGTAGAGGGTGGGTTCTCCCTCAAAATTTTCAAATCCATTTTCTAGTAGATAGGAATCTATCCTATTGTACCACGCTCTTGATGCTTGCTTTAACCCATAAAGAGATTTCTTCAATATGCATACTTTATGCTCTTGGCCTTTCTTTTCATAGCCTAGAGTTTGTCCAATATAAACCTCTTACATTAACACTCCATTTAAAAACGCTGACTTCATGTCCATTTGGTAAACTTTCCACTTGTTTTGCGTTGCTATAGACAGCACTGCTCTCACGGTTTCCATTCTAGCAACTGGTGTGAAAGTTTCCTCATAGTCTCTCCCATGCTGCTGCTTATATCCTTTGACAACAAGTCTTGCCTTGTGTCTTTCTATTTTTCCTTCAACATTACTCTTGGTCTTGTAGACCCATTTAACTCCAATGACTTCTTTTCCTTTTGGTAGTTCAACTAAATCCCATGTCCTATTTCTATCTATGGCATTGACCTCCTCATCCATAACTTCTATCCATTTTCTATCCTTAATTGCTTCTTCGAAATGAACAGGGTCATCAACATGACAATATAAAGAAAAAAAAGAATTCATGCCTTCATTTGTTGCCTCTTGTTCATAAATGTCACTTAAATTTCTGAACTTCCTACCTCTTTCATTTGGTGTACAAGTGCTTGAAGAAGCACTTGAATTTCCTCCTTGTGGTGTGCTTGGAGACTCACGCTCATTTCTCCTCAAGGTTGTCTCTTGCTGCCCTTGAGTTGGTGTTGCTGTTTGGGGATGTATTTCAACCATCTCCTTATCATCTTCATCACGTGACAAAGAGTTTTTAACATTCACTATTTTCTCTATGCTTCCATCCCAAGCTTCCCCCTCAATGAATTGAACATCTGTGCTTAGAAAAATCTTCTTGGTAGATGGGTTATACAACCTGTAAGCTTTGGATTCCTCACTATATCAAATGAAAATACATTTATCCTCTTTTTTGTCCAACTTCTTCCTTAGTTGATCTGGAATGTGTGCATAAGCCACACATCCAAAAGCTTTCATGTGGGTGACTCCTTGCTTTGTCCCACTCCATGCTTCTTCCGGCACTCTGTTCATGACTACTTTTGTAGGGCATCTATTTAAAATGTACGATGCACAGTGTACAACTTTAGCCCAATAATCATTTGGCATATGTTTTGCCTTTAACATACTCCTTGCCATATACATGATTGTCCTATTTTTCCTTTCGGCAATTCCTTTTTTTTGCGAAGTGTACCTAGTGCTAAACTGCTTATGAATTCCATTTTCTCTACAAAAACATAGAAATTATTTGGAGATATACTCACCTCCTCTGTCATTTCTTAAAACTTTGATATGCAGCCCACTTTGGTTTCCTACAAGTGCTTTGAAATTGCAAAATCTTTCAAACACTTCACTTTTGTTCTTCAGGAAATAAACCCAAGTTTTTATCATGCCAGCAAGTGATGGAGTTTGCATTGGTCCACATAAATCTGAGTGGACAATCTCTAAGGGTGCTTTTGCCCTTATGCCTTTCCCTAATGGAAAACTTTCTCTGTGTTGTTTCCCCAAGATACAACCTTCGCAAAGGCTATCTGGTTTCTCTATCAATGATAATCCTCTTACTATTCCTTTTCTATTCAACAAGTTAAGACCTCTAAAGTTGAGATGTCCAAATCTCAAGTGACACAACCAATTTTAGTCTTTTGATTCGCTTTGGATAGCATCTTGTGTCACTGCTGCTATTTCTTCTCCATTTTTTAAGTCTTCTTTCATTCTGAGAGGGAACATCATGTTCCGTGTCATCTTCACTTCAGCAATACATCGTTTACTATGTGTTTTATCGATGACGGTGCATATATCATTCTCAAAGAAAACATTGTACCCCTTTTGAACAAGCTGTCCAATACTTAAGAGGTTACATTTCATTCCAGGAACATAATAAACATCTGCTATGGTTTTCTTTTCACCTTGCCTTGTAAATACATTTACTTCTTCTTTTCCCATAACATAAACTTTACTATCAGTCCCTAGTGTGACTTGTGACTCCACACTCTGATCTAACATAGAGAATAAGGCATTGTTTCCTGTCATACAGTTGCTGCAACCAGACTCTAGAAACCATACATATTCACTCTTTGCTTCAGCCATATTATCGGATAAAAACAAATTATCTTGGCTGATATTTTCTCTAGTGAACTTTGCACTAGTTCTATTATTCATATCATGTTGCTTCTTCCTACATTAATTTTCATAATCCCCATATTTTTTACAATAGTGACATTGGTCATTGGATTTATCATACCTTTGTCCTTGAGCATGATGTTGTTCACTTTGTGGTTGCTGCCTTGGCCTTGGTTCTAATTTTGATTGCTGCCTCTTCCTTGAGCATTTGCTGTAATGTTTCTTCCACCTCTGATTTGGCTTCTGCCTCTTCCTCTCTTGTTTCCTCTTCTTTGACCTCTTCCTCTTCCGAAGAACATCTGGGTCTTAAAGGCATATTCTAGAGATGAGTTTTCATTTCTACTCAATCTTTGCTCATGTGTTATTAGTGATGCATGTAGTTCATCCATTGAGAAGTTTGTGAGATCCTTTGTCTCTTCTGTGGTAGTGACAATCACAGCGAACCTTGAGGGTAGGATCTTCAATAGCTTCTCCACAATCCTCCTTTCTTCAATAATCTCTCCATGATACCTTATCTATGTAACTAGACCAATCACATGCGTGAAGAATGAGTCAATATTATTTGACTCCTTCATGCAGATATTCTCAAAATCTCTCCTCAACAACTATAGTTTTGCTGTCTTCACTTTCTCCATGCCTTGATAGGTTATCTTGAGTGTTTTCCATGCTTCTTTGGATGTCTTGGCTACTGCTATCCTTGGAAACACTCTCTCATGCACTACTTGATACAAAAGGTAAAGGGATTTAGAATCCTTCTTCTTATAACTCTTCAATAGTTCTTTCTCTCCTTGAGTCAAATTATTAAACTCATCTTCATCTGCTGGTTCTTCAAAACCATCCTCAACAAATTCCCATAGGTCTTGGGAAGCAAGCAAAGCTCTCATATTTATTGCCCAATAGTCATAGTTTTTCCCATTAAATTGTGGAAGCTGAGTATTACAGATACCCATGCTAGTGCTGGCTCCAGCCATTCTTGCACTCTTAATTATGCTTCAAAATACTTGACTATGTATTTATAATAATTCGGTGTCCTCAAGAGTAACACAAAAAACTAGCTTGAGAAATACCTTGGTTTTTTTTCTTGACTGAGTCTTCACTCTGCTGGAGAAGCTGCTGCAACAAGAAATCCTTCTGTCAGCTTCTTTGACACCTTCAAAGAGCCTGAACAAGCTCTGATACCATGTTGGGAATTTCTGATAATTCCAAATAAAAACTGAACAGAGAATAATGCTCTGTTTTAACACGGGATCTTAACACAGGGAAGCTAAAATTGTTTGGGAGAAGAACAAAGTTTCACACACATGAACAAAACCTTTGTATTCATTAATAAAAATGACAACTATTACAAATTCCTTGCTCTCACAAAGGGATTCTCCAAGAATGCTTCAGTTCCACAAAAATTTACTCTGTCTCTCTTGAAAATTTTACAGTGGTGTGTGTAAAACTTTCTTACATTATGCTGCTGCATATTCTATTACAAAAAAAACTTTGTCTACCTTACTCACACGCTGTTGCGTATTGCATTACGCATCATCATAAAATAGGGCATACCATTACATATTCAACGAATAGCTTACATTCACGTTGTTGCGTGTATATTTCATTTCAGGGTTTACAAAACAAAAACAGGGCAACACATTACCTTCGCGCTGATGCACATATTGCACATTACATTACAGGTTCGCTCAACAAAACAAACATTACATATTCGTTTTACTTGTGCCATGAAAAACAAAAAACTACTCCCGTGGATAAAAAACTAACAAAATTAAAAGCTTTTACCAACATTCTACGAACACAATTAATTTCATTAAACCACTTTACTGATAGGTTGGCGGTCAAACAAAAATTTTAGTTCACGTCAAGTCATAAATCACTCCATGATTCAATCAGACGGACATCAACCTTGATTTCAATTGAACGGCTATCAGAGTATATCGAAAGCCCCTTTCTACTGAGCTTTACGTTCTGGGGAATGGATGTTTTGGAAATCTTCTCTGGACATGCGTCAGATGGTGATTATGATCATCGCCCTTCGAGAAAAACCTCCTTTCCGTGAAAAGCGGTGCGGGGAAGTATGGTTGGCTTTCTAGAAAATAACGCGGAAGTTGAAATTATAATTTCAACAAAACGTTTAGATGATTTATGTAACGCTAACTCTTTAATTTGGATAGAACAACGTACAACTAAACCTTGCATTGTAAATGAACAAATGATAAAGATTTTTAAAGGAAAAAAAAAACTATTGTACAACGGGCTTTCCTTTCATTTGCATGTTTATTTGGTAGAGAAGAGTCTTTAAAATTTTTGGTGAAGCTTTGCATTTTCTAGACCAAAATTTAAGTTTGGAACTTTGGAATATATTAATCTTTTGAGGGATACTCAATGATTGGAGACATAGGAAACATATTTTTATGTCTTTTTTTTTCGGATGATATTGTTTATTTCTTATTTTAAATAAGTATTGTTTGGTCACTTTAATTATTTTAAACTAGCTAGATTCTAAATGTAACAAGAAGAAACATCATAGGAATTTTCAATTCTTCAATGCAATAATTTGTATAAGAACAAGAAGAATAATAGAGTGTGGTTTAAAAATAAGTAGATTCATTTCCTTGAATGTAATAATTTGTATAGAAATAGGAAGGATAGTATAGTTTGATTTAAAAAAGAGTAGATGGCGCATTTCTTTAGGTTTCTCCATAACAAATATGGTGGGAAAATTTTTCTATAATTTTCTATGGTTGAACATGTAGAAGGATTTATTTATGCTTTATTTTGAAAATGCAATGTTCTCTTAAACAATTATTATATAATTTGTTTATTTTAAGTTGTTTGTTTTTTGTTTAATTTGAATTTTTATTAGTTTGATTTTATATCAATAAAAAAAATTTAGAGTTTTGAATTTTATATTAAGATATTATAAAAATTATTTAAAAAATCATTTACTATTAAGTCACTCTATATATTGATTATGATTATTCCAAATTTATATGGGATAAGAAAAAATTAACTATCTTTACCCTAGATTATAAATACTAATACTTTATTTTATTATAAGAAATTGTGATTTTTTTGAGAGTTAGATTTGAATAGAAATATTAAATATAATGTATTATAAATACTAAATGCTTTATTTATTTTTCTTACATATATATATTTCAAAATTCCAATCCACATTGTTAACGCTTCATTATAGTATTTCTTCCCTATTGTGTGCATAGTATGTATGTATCCTTTGGTACACGTAAACAATGGTGGAAATCACAAATATATGGAAAAGAAAAATTATTTTGGCTACTTTTTACATTATAATATTAAATTTTAATTCATATAATAATTTAAGCTAACATTTAAATTTAAATAGGGTATAT
>APFE030631571.1:0-21925 GCA_000404065.3 Pinus taeda | reverse complement strand
GGATGCGGGTGACCAAAGCCATTAGTAATGAGATGGGACGGGCAAGCAGCGCGAGCCACCTGCCCGCCATGCACACTTGCGCCATGTCGACATGGGGGAATGGACATTCTCGTTGGTGCTGGTACAATAGCAATAGACTGTCGCACTAGAGCATTTACGCTCCACCCACCTCCACTTGCAAAACAGAGTTTGGCTCCTCGGCTCTCATGACGGCCATAGTTATGGCGGGAGCTCTTCGAGGTAAGGGCAAATGCATTATTAATGGATGTAGTAGGGATTTTGCCATGTTATTACAGGCTTGGCTCGGGGTCTTACTGTTGCCTCTGGCACTGTCGGGGTGGAATTCTGGTCTGAATTCTCTGGCCACTCCCTCTTCTCCAGACTCTTGGATCACTCCTAGCCTCTGTTTTTCTGTTGGGTATATGAACCTCTTACCGAACCCTCATCCGCCTGCTGGGTCCAATCCTTCGCCTATGTATGATTCTCAATGTTTTCTGAATTCCAATTTGGCCCTCTACAGCCTTGCAATTATGGTTCGGCCTCGACAGCGAATGCTCAGCCGATGCGGCACAACCCGTGGCGGGTCATCGCACCCTTCTGTCGCTGAGGATACCTCCCACCACTGCCATTGCCACTGTCACTGCCCTTATGTTGAAGAAGCAAGTTTCCTTAGGCCAAGCCAATTTCTGCAAGCCAGCTCCCCTGGGTCCTCTTCCTCGCCCTCCTTTGGCTCTGCAATTTTCACTTTCAACACCCCTCTGAACCGCCCCTGGATCAATGCCCATATCTCTGTGCTCTTCATCGAGGAGGCCCAAGAAGAGGGCGAGTCCAGTGCTCAAAGGGAGGATACGCCACCAGTTGAAACCAGGAGAGCTATGGAGACGCCCTCTGCTGATCCTGTGAAGGTTACGGAAGGACCTTCCAGCCAGAAGGAGGACGTCAAGAAGGAGCCTGTCACGACGGTAGCAA
This sequence comes from Pinus taeda, assembly GCA_000404065.3. Taxonomy (NCBI): domain Eukaryota; kingdom Viridiplantae; phylum Streptophyta; class Pinopsida; order Pinales; family Pinaceae; genus Pinus; species Pinus taeda. The sequence continues at coordinate 20,956 of APFE030631571.1, read as the reverse complement.
AGGCAATCCTAGAGCAGGAAATGGAGGAGTATGGCTGGTGCAGGAGCATGGAGGAGGTTCCGGAAGACTAAGCCGTGTCTTCTCTCCAGGTTACGTGGCCCGCAATGAAGGAATTTTGTCTTTCCAGTTTCTGGCTATGTGTCAATGTGTCAATGTGTCATTGTGTCAAAGTGTCAATGTGTCAATGCTGTAGGGCATTTGTCGGTGCTCAAGGTTTGTTTCTTAAATTTGTCGGTGCTCTGTGCCATAATGTTTTTTGGAATCCCCTGTGTGGGAATGATTTTTTGGTGCCTCTAGCCCCTGCGTGGGTTAGATTGATGGCCTGGTTCGTCTTAAACTAAGAACGCTGCTACTCCATGCTGCCATTTCCACCAGGCAGTTGGTTCTTTTTGACAGCATGACTGTAATTGTACTCTGTTTCTGTATATAATAGATTAGTTTTACCGAGAAAAATAAATAATAATAATAATAATAATAATTACTTTATATTATTTTATTGTTATTATAATAAAAAATATAGAATTCCATGATATATTATTATAACAGTAATATAAAAATAATAATAAATTAATTAATAATAATAATAATAATAAATAATAATAACAAAGTATATTGATTAATATTATAATAATGATATTAGCTCATAATAACAAGCATGAATCCAATAATAATTAGAATTATGTTGATCCAATAATAAAATGTGATAAGTGAAATTATTATGTGTAAATTTTTTAAAGGACCAACTTATATTATATAAATTCATAACCGTATATAAAGAATAAAAAGACATTCTATATATTTATAATATTTATGATATATATTAATGTTATTATAATAATATAAACTCATAATATATATTTGTTAATATAATATAAAATAATTAACAATAATAATTATTATTTTATTATTATCTTATGTCTTAGACTTTATTAATTCAACAATGTTTATTTAGTATTTCTAATATTTTATCTTAGGTTTGGTATACATTTCCGTTTATTTTAATATTAGTCCTTTTGGTTTATATTACCAAGGGATTAATACAAAATTCCAAGGGATTATGAACCAACAGGAATTAATATTAAACAAAAAGGACTAATATTATAAACGCAAGGAACTAATAAACCCAACTGTTTAATATTATAAACCCAAGGAATTAGTGAACCCAACAGATAAATATTAAAACCCTAAGGGATCAAGAAGCACAAGGAATTGATATTACAAACACAAGAGATTAATAAAGATGACCATGATTGATATTATAAACCCAAGTTAATAATTAACCTAAAAGATTAATATTAAAACCCCAAAGGATTATGAACCCAAGGAAATAATATTAAACCCAAGAGATTAATACTATAAACCCAACATTGGTAAACCCTAATATAAATATTAGAAAGACTAAAATAAACATGGTTTATTTTCATGGTGAGACTATTTTTGTCATAATGTGGCATTCAACTATGGTTGACCATGGTTGGTTATGATTGACAATGGTTGACCATGATTGATATTATAAACCTAAGAGAATAATAAATTCAAGGGATTGACAATATAAACCTAAAGGAAAAATAAAACTAAGGGATTAATACTAAAACCCCAAGGGATTATGAACCCAAGGGAATAATATTAAACCCATGGGACTAATATTTTAAACCCAACCTTATTAAACCCAAATATAAACAGTACAAACACTAAAATAAACATGGCATATTTTAATGCTGAGAAAATTGTTGTCACAATGCGACATTCAAACATGGTTGACCATTGTTTGTTATGATTGACAATAGTTGACCATGATTGGCATTCTAAACCCAAACGAATAATAAAACGAAGGGATTAATACTAAAACCCAAGGGATTATGAACCCAAGGAAATAATATTTAACTCATGGGACTAATATTATAAACCCAACATTGGCAAACCCAAATATAAATACTACAAACACTAAAATAAACATAGTTTATTTTGATGGTGAGACAATCATTGTCACAATGCGACATTCAAACATGGTTGACCATGTCTGGCTACGATTTATATTATAAATCTAAGGAAATAAAAAACTCAAAAGTTTGATATTATAAAGCCAAATGTATAATACACCCAAGAGATTAATACTAAAACCCCAAGGGATCATGAACACAAGGGAATAATATTAAGCCCAAGAGACTAATATTATAAACCCAACTTTTGTAAACCCAAATATAAATATTACAAACACTAAAATAAACATGGTTTATTTTCATGGTGAGACAATCTTTGTCAAAATGCGACATTCAACGATGGGACTAATATTATAAACCCAAAATAGGTAAACCCAAATATAAATACTACAAACACTAAAATAAACATGGTTTATTTTGATGGCGAGACAATTATTGTCACAATGTGACATTCAACCATGGTTGACCATGTTTGGCTATGATTGGAAATGGTTTACCATGATTGATAATATAAACCAAATGGAATAATAAACCCAAGGGATTGATATTATAAACCAAAATGAATAATAAACCCAAGGGATTAATACTAAAACCCAAGGGATTATGAATCCAAGGGAATAATATTAAACCCAAGGGACTAATAGTATAAACCCAACATTCGTAAAACCAAATATAAATATTACAAAGTCTAAAACAAATATGGTTTATTTTCATGGTGAGACAATCATTGTCACAATGTGACATTTAACCACGGTTGACCATGGTTGACCATGAATGATATTATAAACCTAAGGGAATAATAAACCCAATTGATTGATATTAAAACCCAAGGGATCGATATTAAAACCCAAGGGATTATGAACCCAAGGGAATAATAGTAAACCCCAAGGGACTAATATTATAAACCCAACATTTGTAAACCCAAATGTAAATATTACAAAGACCAAAATAAACATAATTTATCTTCATGGTTAGCTAATATTTTTCAAAATGAGAAATTCAACCATGGGACTAATATGGTAAACCCAGATATAAGTATTAAAAACACTAAAATAAACATGGTTTATTTTCATTGTGAGACAATCTTTGTCAAAATGTGACATTCAACCATGAGACTAATATTATAAACCCAACATTGGTAAACCTAAATATGAATGCTACAAACACTAAAATAAACATGATTTATTTTGATGGTGAGACAATCCTTGTCACAATAAAACATTCAACCGTCGTTGACCGTGATTGATATTATAAGCCTAAGGAATAATAAACCCAAGGGATTGATATTATAAACCCAATTGAATAATAAACCCAAGGGATTAATACTAAAAGCCCAAGGGATTGTGAACCCAAGGGAATAATATTAAACTCAAGGGACTAATATTATAAACCCAACATTCGTAAACCCAAATATAAATATTACAAATACTAAAATAAACATGATTTCTTTTCATGGTGATACAATCCTTATCACAATGTGATATTTAGCCATGGTTGGCCATGGTTGGCTATGATTGACAATGGTTGACCATGATTGATATTATAAACCTAAGGCAATAATAAACCCAAGGGATTGATATTATAAACCCAAACGCATAATAAGTGATTAAGATTAAAAGCCCAAGGGATTATGAATCGAAGGGAATAATATTAAAGCCATGGTACTAATATTATAAACCCAACATTGATAAACCCAAATATAAATACTACAAACACTAAAATAAACATGGTTTATTTTGATGGTGAGACAATCCTTCTCACAATGCAACATTCAAACATGGTTCACCATGGTTGGCTATGATTGACAATGGTTGACCATGATTGATATTATAAACCTAAGGGAATAATAAACCCAAGTTATTTACGTTATAAACCCAAATGAATAATAAACACAAGGGATTGGTACTAAAACCCCAAGGGATTATGAACCCAAGGGAATAATATTAAGCCCAATGGACTAATATTATAAACCCAACATTTGTAAACCCAAATATAAATATAACAAAGACTAAAATAAATATGATTTATTCATGGTGAAACAATTCTTTTGACAATGGGCCATTCAACCATGGTCGACCATGATTGATATTATAAACCTGAGGGAATAATAAACCCAAGGAATTGATATTATAAACCCAAGGGATTAATAATAAAACCCCAAGGGATTATAGACCCAAGGGAATAATATTAAACCCAAGGGACTAATATTATAAACACAACATGCGTAAACCCAAATATAAATATTACAAACACTAAAATAAACATGATTTATTTTCATGGTGAGACAATCCTTGTCACAATGTGACATTGAAGCATGGTTGACCATGGTTGGCTATGATTGAGATTGGTTTACCATGATTGATATTATAAACCTAAGGGAATAATAAACCCAAGGGATTATGAACCCAAGGGAATAATATTAAACCCAGGGGACTAATATTATAAACCCAACGTATATAAACCCTAAGACAAATATTATAAACATTAAACTAAACATGATCGACCATCATTGATTTTTATATTGAGACAATCCTTATCACAATTCCATGTTGGACCATGGTTGACATCATAATAAACCATGTTTGACTCGGGAATAATTTTCCAAGCGATTGATATTATAAAGCCAAGGGATTAATAATAAAACCCCAAGGGATTATGAACCAAAGGGAATACTATTAAACAAAAGGGGCTAATAATATAAACCCAAGGGAATAATAAGCCCAATGGATCTATATAATAAACCCAAGGGATTATTATTTATTTTCCTGGTGATACAATCCTTGTCACAATGTGGCATTCAAGCATGGTTGACCATGGTTGGCTATGATTGATAGTGGTTTACCATGATCGATATTATAAACCTAAGGGAATAATAAACCCAAGGAAATAATATGAGAAACCCAAAGGAATAATAAAACGAACAGATTAATACTAAAACCCCAAGGGATTATGAACCCAAGGGAATAATAATAAATCCAAGGGACTAATATCATAAACCCAATGTATATAAACCCTAAGAAAAATATTATAAACATTAAAATAAACATGATCAACCTTCATTGATTTTCATATTGAGACAATCCTTATCACAATTCCATGTTGGACCATGGTCGACATTATAATAAACCATGTTTGACTCGGGAATAATGAACCCAAGCGATTGATATTATAAACCCAAGGGATTAATACTAAAACTCCAAGGGATTATGAACCTAAGGGAATACTATTAAACAAAAGGGACTAATAATATAAACCCAAGGGATTGATATAATAAACCCAAATGAATAATAAACCCAAGGGATTAACACTAAAACCTAAAGGGATTATGAACCCAAGGAATTATTAATATTAAAATTTTGAAGAAGAAAGAAACCCAAAAATTTGATATTATAAACCTTAGGAATTAATAAACCCAAGGGAAAAATATTAGAAACCAAAGGGATCAAAAATGGCAAGGGATCAATATTAAAAACAAAAGGGATTAATAGGAATTATTTTCTTAAACCCATCAAATTGATCAACCCACGTAACTATGAATATTATAAACCTAAGGGATCAATAAACCCTAGGGATTTTTAATATTATGGAAGCCACATGCTAATAAATTGAAGGGATAAATATTGTAAATGTAAGGGATTAATATTAAACCTTAGGATTATTATTTAAACCTTAATATTGGGGATAAATAAACGAAAGGGAATAAATGATAAACCGAAGGAATTATTAATATTATAAACTTAAAGAACAAATAAACCTAATCATTTAATATTATAAACCCAAGGAAATAGTAAACCGAACCTAAGCCCTAAATCCATGGCATCAATATTATAAACATAAATAATGTTATAACACAAAACAATAATAAAAAACATAAACCAAAACCAATATAAGAACCACATTGCAAACCATAAAGCATTAAAACATGATAAATCATCATTACATTAATAACAACACATTTATATTAATACATTATAAAAATAAATAATTTTTAAGCCATAAATACATTGATATCAATAAATGAATGTTAATAGTATAAATCTCAATAATATTGATATAAACACCTAGAACATGAAATCCCAACAATAATATTATAAATGTAAAACAATATTTTCATTTATGAAAGACGTGAACAAAGTGAAGGGATCCACACAAAAGACCACAACAATCACAAATGTAAGAGAAAGATATAAAATAGTAACACTGCCATTGGAGCAAAGCAACATAAATGAAAAAACACATCTAAATTGCACACATTGGATTTAAAGAAGAACAACATAATAGGACATTTTAAGACTAGAGATATAGAATTTTTTTACATAAAAACAACATTAGTGTTTAAAAAAAAAATCAATTTAACCAACATTGCAACCACAGAAAGAACATTGAGTCTTAACATATAATTTTTATTTTATTTACATCAAATAATTCCACTACAAAATTGAACTTCAAACAATGTTTCAAAAGTCATCTATGGAGCGGCCTCTTCCAAAACACAACGATACTGATGACAAAAGCAGCACCAATTCAAATCAACAGGATAATGATCACAATACTTAACACTTTCCAACCAATTCCTTCTTGTTCTCCTCCCATACTCCCTCTGGTGCACATGTTTCAAGTATTTTACATGTGTTTTTGTTTGGTCTAGCTCACGAATATGATCATCAATAAATGCAGGATGGAACCCATGTTTTCTATCAAACTTGTTCCGAAGATAAGAAAGAAAGCTTATAGCTCCAACAATATCATGTATTGTTTTGGAATAATAGATGACATCATTATTGTCCATATCTGCATTTGAAAGACACAAAAACAAAAGCAAAATCAATAAATACATGCACAAATAAATAAGCATGTATATGTATATGTGTATGTATATGTATATGTATATATATATATATGTATATGTATATGTATATGTATATATATACATATACATATACATATACATATACATATGTATATGTATATGTATATGTATATGTATGTACATATACATATACATATACATATACATATATATATATACACACACACACACACACACACATAAAGCATAGCACCCCATTTGTATTGATGTTAAAAAACTTAATGTTATAGTGTTACATGAAAAAAAACAATCTAGTGTTACATGAACCAAATGATATAAAAAATTCTACAAATATAAGCCTCATTTCAAAATACAATAGAAAAAACTGTGGAAATAGAAAAAAACCATGGCCAATATTCAAAAAATGAATATTGGCCATGGTGAGGGCCAATATTCAAAACCTCCATTTTTTCATTTCATGATGTAATATGAATCCACAATATTAATATCAATATGAACCAATTATGAAAATGATTTTGAATGATTGGTTCATATAACTCATTTTTTATGTTTGAATGCTCTGTTGCAAAGAAAAGAGTTAGAAATAATGGAGAAATGGTTATGTGGTTGTAACACATCTTCTTAGTTTAGGAGTAGTTCCTAGAATTTAGGAGGTTGTTTACAACTACCTATTTTTCAGTCATGTATTTAAAAAATAATAAATAAAATAAAATTTTAAAGCTACCTCTACCCTAAGCTCTGATACCAAGATAAAAATCAAACTTTGAATTAAAAGGAGGAGTTGCCAGCTCACAGGTGTGTACATCACCTAGAGACTGCACTCAAACAAGGAGGAAGACTCTCTCTCTCGTTCACTCACTCTATATAACACGAATGAATATTACATATTAAATACATGACTGAAAAATAGGTAGTTGTAAACAACCTCCTAAATTCTAGGAACTACTCCTAAACTAAGAAGATGTGTTACAACCACATAACCATTTCTCCATTAAGGGGGGGAGTTAGAAAATGGAGAAATGGTTATGTGGTTGTAACGCATCTTCTTAGTTTAGGAGTAGTTCCTAGAATTTAGGAGGTTGCTTACAACTACCTATTTTTCAGTCATGTATTTAATATGTAATATTCATTCCTGTATGTAGAGTGAGTGAATGAGAGAGAGAGTCTCCTCCTTGTTTGAGTGCAGTCTCCAGGTGATGTACACACCTGTGAGCTGCAACTCCTTCTTTTAATTCAAAGTTTGATTTTTATCTAAAAGAGCAATTGGCACTTTAAAAAAATTAAGTAAATTGAACAACATGAAAAATGATGCAAACAAATTTCTTAAATATTACTATGAATATGATGAATTTATTAATCTAATAAATATATGAAAATGATTATTATATTAAAAATAAATCAAGAGGACAATAAAAGAAATTCAAAAAGCATACTATAAAAAGGTCACAATGTTATTAGTTGTACGTCATAGCGATATGGACTTCAATCGCTCCTCTTCCTTCTTCCTGATTGTAACATATGTGCTATCTTTCATCTTGGCATAACGTTGAAAAGAAAAAGGTGGTGCAATGCATAAACCATCTATTGATTTCACTCTTGACATGGCTGTGAAGGTAAGGCCTTGCTGCTCTTTATTCCCGATATCAACTGATGCCCGTTCTAAAGTCAATCCCTGTGACTTGTGGATTGTAAGAGACCATGCCATCTTCAAAGGAATTTGTTTTCGATTTCGTCTTATCCTTGGTATGATAGGGACAATGTTTGCATTGTTTGCATCAAATGGAACACCAAAATACTTATAAAAAACAACAGTTGTGAACATTGGAAATTGAGGTGTCTTAGAGATAGGCAGATAAAATATATCCTTAACATAACCAAGTGCACCATTCACCAAGCCAGCTTCAACCCATAAATTACATGTCAACATAACACGCTGACCACGACACAACAAAACTTCACAGTCCAATTGATCATCATCAACACGACTAATTTTTGAATGCCCAGCAACACATCATGCAATTGGAGAATTTAATGATTTTAACATATGCCTATTATTGAAGGAGACCAAATTATTTGTTGGAAACATATGAACTGCTACATTAAATAAATCTCTTTCTCTAGGATGCAACCTCATATCAACCCGTGACATAAGCAAGTCCCAATCTTCAAGAACATGTTCTACATTTATTATGTTATTGAGGACTCTACGAAAATAAGATTGTTTCTCATTATTCCCTTGTTGGTGAAAGACTGTGTCAAGAGTGACAACAATGTTGAATTTGTTCCACAAGACTTTCCTTGTTGTATTACCTACATACAAAGGCTTATCTCTCACAGGAGGCAGTTGGCCAATGTCACACACAAGGATGATGGATTTGCCACCAAAAGGACAATTCTTTTTCTCTGGAAATGCTTCTCGTAATCGAGCATCTATTCACATAAAAAATCTTGATCCTAGAAAGCTCATTTCATCAATCAATATATATCTAACATGTCGAATTTCTTCTTGGAATACTGCAAGTGACTGCCCCTGTAGTGGCTGCATATCTTTAATTGGAATTTTTAGAGCTAATTGTATTGTTTTTGCATGTATATTAAAAGCAACTATTCTTGTTGGGGCAAGAAGAAGCAAAGGGCTTCTTCCATTACTTGACAATTAGAAAGAGCTTCAAAAATACAATGGATAAGGAAAGACTTCCCAGTTCCTGTAGTGCCCTGAATAATCATAAGAAGAGCTTCATGAATCTCATATTCAGCAAAGTTCCTTAAGACAATTTCAAAACCAAGTCGTCGTTTTTCCAAAAAAGAATCTTGAGATGCAAATGTTCTATTTAGAAGGTCAACAATATCACCCCTTGATTTTTCATTCCTTATCAAATTAATAGCTTCTTCTACAACATCATCAGAAATAGTTGTACTTTCCGAGTGTGTGAAGATCAGAAACATTCACATCATTTGGTGCAACCAAGTGAGAGAAAATATGCTATTCTTGAAAATCATCTTCAAGATTCATTTCTTGGTTAGAAAAATTACCATCTTCTTCATCTTCAATATTTTCTATAATTGATGGATTTCGATCAACATGCCATGCTCAAAATCAAAAATTCCTCTAATTTTTAATAATAATTTCAGCTGAAAGGCCAATTTATGTAGGAATGTAATGAAATGGCTTGTACAAGAGCAATTATGTGCAACAACAAGTTTCAAATTCCTCTGAAGTCTCACTAGGAATAGAATAAAACAGTGGCCAAACTCAAACAATAGCATGAACATCTTTAGGCTTTCATGGAACTTGTTTACGCTTGCTATCAAATGTCTAAGATCTTGATGTTTCTATCAAACATAGATGTTCAAGAAAAAAATGTCTCTTCTGATAATGTTGAACAAAAGTATTCTCAGATGAACATTGCAAGCCATCCTTTGAGATTTTCCTAAAAAACTTTCTTCCAACATTTAGGGAAACAAATTTCTGACTACAAACAACAAGAGGTATCTTAAGCAACATATGGCATGTTTCTTGTGCTCTAATGTCATGGTCAACAATCGTTTCTGCAAGAAACTTTCTATATGAACATAAAGCATGATCCTCAGAGCCAATAGAATTTGAAATTATAGTTAACATATGATGATAACTTTCAGACCTTTTTTCTACTTTTGATGCATACTTAGCAATGTATTTCAACACAACATAGAGAGAAAGCACTGGCTGGAAATCAACATTTGCATGCCACATTGTTAGAAGCTCAATGTTATGTACATTAAGCCTGTCATCATTTCTTGTTGGCTCATATTTTTTTCCTCCTTGATCATCTATGAACAATCTTGATTCATCACAAAGATCCCATGGAGCATTGTATCGACATGTTAGAATAGTGCCCGTTTTGCACAAATAAGAATCTATAGTACACTTTGTGTGTCTTTGGACATGGTTTAACAATTCTTGGTAATCATTATGAGGATTAGAAGAGAAACTCTGACCATTATTCAATAGGAAAGGGTCATCATTAACACTTCGTGGAACCATTATGTTGTGATGATGTATGTCATGAGGATTCCATGCAGTTACATATTAGTTGAAGAATATCTTTGCAAGTTGTACATCAAAACTATTTGACCAATCAATTATTTCCATGTCAGGAGCACCTTCTAACCATAGGAAACCATGGATATGTGTTGAACCTCTATTTTTCCACTCATATCTGAAAAAAAATGAAGATATAGTTACTACAAACAATATAAATAAAATCATAATAAAAGTCGAAAAAGTATAGAAAGCAAATTGAACACAAACCTATACTAGAAGTCTTTAGCTTTAAGATATTTTTAGATAACTTCCTCTCGAAAAATATTGAATCTGTGGTGCATAAATGTTGCAAAAATATGAGGGTACTGGATAACATTCTCAATTTTCATACGATGCTCATTTGAAGAATGAGAATGTGAATGTATGGGCATGAGGTTATGCAACTCTAGCCACTTTGTGTCAGCTGCACTCAAAGTAAAAAATAAAGATGGACATCCTAACTGAGTAATCATGTTCGTCAATTCAGATCAACACTTAGTCCAGTATGCCCTTGTACCTCTCAAAGAAGAACCAAACCACATAAGATGCTCAACCAACTTATTATCTGGTAAATCAAATAGTTGGTGATGCAACTCTTCAATTGTTGTAAGTGAGTTATCATGTAAATGTTTCTTTGCAAAAGTTGCAGCAGTTGCTTGGCTCCGATGCCGCATGATCATGTTTAATAGGTAATATTGAAAGTAAAGATGGCTTCCAAATCTCTGATCATAGTACCTAAGAAGATTAATGCATACTCATGAAGTTCAACACTACAAATACATGGTTGCAACCAATCAACATCACCAGTGGGGAACAATGTTAGGAATTCCATATCTAATAATCCCTCTATATTATATTCATTCACTGGAGAGGTTCCAATACTGGGCCAATCCATGTCTTGAACATGTGAAGAATCAACATTATCAAGAAATGCTTTAATTTCTTCCACTTCTCTTTGTTCATTTGGTAGGCGAGCAACAAAAGAAGAAGGATGAGAGGGAAAATGCTGAGTAGGAAACCCTTCATTATTAGTTTGATTGATCTCAGATTCGTCAATATCAAAATCAACAAATTTAAGCCTGGAGGAGACATCTGTTGATCTTTTGGGTAGAGCATTCACTGAATCATAATCAATTACAACATCTCAATAATATTGATCATGTTAGATTTTGAAAAGCAATGTAGCCATCACTCGAGATATTTTGACATAACATTCATAATATTTAGACTGAACAGCATGTCTCCTCACAATTAGAAAGCCAATATCTTCAACATGTCGGAGAAGGCTTTGTACAATTGTAGAAATATCTTGAGGAAAGCTAATTGTATGACCACTATACTTATATTTCCCACCTCGAGCATATGTCACTTGCAAAATAGGATTCACATGTGCTATTAGCATTTCTTCAACTTGAGTAAGAACTCTTAAAATATAAGGTTTCTCACCAGGATCCATGTTATTATATCGAAAAAAACAATGGGCTCCTCTTTCACTCTTACATCGTCTGAAACAGGTCCTTCAGAATGTCACACAACATGGATTCCGAGATACGATTCTTGGCAAATGTGGCACATTTGGACGACTAAAAAGCTATATATCTTTTCTCAAAATCTTTTATGTACTACAATCATGTTTTCATCAAAATGAATATGATCTCTACTGGCCAAACCATGTTGAAAACCATTTGGAAGAGTAAAATTTCTTCTAACATGTACTTCATCTTCAAGAACATGAGATTCCCTTCACAAATTTGAAGCATGTGGAATGGATATATGAGAATGTATTTACAAATTTATAGTGTGCATTTCACAAACCTGAGAGGATGTAAAGGTCTCTTTGTCATAAAATACTTTAAAATTTAATTTCCAACTAATTATAAATGAAAAAAAAAATGAAAAAGAATCAAATGCATTCAAATTTTACATCTGTGTCTTCATGTGGATGAGGGTTATGAGATGGTTGCTCTTGGATTCTTAGATTAGTAGATGGAACATTTTGGGATGTAGTTTCTATGCATCTATTCAAATGAGTTGTTTCCTGTTTCAAAAAATAAAATATGTTATAAAACTAAATGTCTAAAAAAGAAAGATTCAAAAATTGAAAATAAATCAAATGCATTGAACATCTACATTAGTTTTACAATTTGATGTTTTGGATTCCAATTCTCCAACCTAATGAGATGAGATCATGATTTCTCCATAAAGGGTTACAGAATACAATTTCCAGGCAATTGCAAATGAAAAAATGAGAAAAATATCAAATGCACTCAACATTTACATTTGTTTGGTGATGTGGATGAACGCTATGAGATGGTTCCTATTCACTTCTAACATCAGTAGATGGAACATCTACGAAGTTAATTTGTATGCCTCTATTGAAATTACTTGTGTCATGTTCAAAGAAAATAAAATGCGCCATAAAATTCAATGTCCAAGTAGCTAGAAATTTAAAAAATGAAAAGCAAATCAAAAACATTGAAAATTTACATTAGTTTGGAAATTTGATCTTTGAGGAGAATGCACAGGAAGGTTATGATATGCTTCATCTTCACTTATCAGATTAGTAGATGGAACACTTTGGGAGTTAATTTCTAGATCTCTATTAAAACAAGGTGTATCCTATTCGAAGAGAATAAAATAACATAAGTTTAGTAAACAAAACTTTGTAAATATATGAATGTAATAAAACAACCACTATTGCAACGAAAATCAAAATATAATTGTGTTACCTCCATTGTTCCACATGAAATGCTATGAGGGATGATGATTTTCTTGGTGGGACCATATTACTTTGAGAAGCGGGATTTGAAGATCTGATGTTTTGAGCAACTGGATCCAAATTATCAAACAAATGGCCAAGTAAAATATCATCCAAATCATCACACAAAATTTCATCATTACCTCCACCATGGATGTCTTGCAACCTTTGGCCATCAAAACATGCAATTGGACACACGGAAGGGTTAGGGTGGACATATGCATCCACATTATCAATATGTCGTTCTTCTCGATTGAAAGATGTTTCCCCAATGTTATGAACATTTTCAAGAGAGCATTGAACAACAAGATTATGTGGACGACAAGCATATCCTGATAATGAACTATCAACAGGAAATGTTATTTCCATTATATCATCCATAGTACGAGACTTACGAGGAATTATAAAATCATTTTCAAGAGTGGCTTCACTTGTTTTTCTATTATATGTAGCTCTCCCATGCTCATTTATGGCATCCTTATTTTGTTGATACCGTAAACGACGACTTTCATTAGACCTCTCACGTGATTTTTGTGACAAATTTCATTTTCTTGTATGCTTGCTTGTGCCTTCAAAGGACATGTTTACAATGAATAATAAAATATTCATTATGGAATCATAAACATGGAACATAACAAATATCTAATATAAACAAACAAAAAAGAATGAAAAAGGCACAAGTTTTTTTTGGAAATCGTAAAAAGTATAAAAAGTGTATATGTTATTTTTTTCCAACCATATAAACTTATCAAAATGTATAAGGCTTTTTCCAAATGGCTAAAAAAAACAAAAAATTTCAAAATGGAAAAAAATAGAAATGAATTATTCCAAATGGCTTAAACAAAAAAACTCTAAATTTCCATGTATCATATTAGAATCAAAACGAAACCCATACTATTGGGACACAATACTCTAAGAATTATATGAATTGGAAGTATATCTAAAAATTTGGAACTATATACTATCAAAATATAAATGTAAATATTAAAATGAACATAAACATATAACATTGTTTGAGAATCAATGACAAAAACCAATACAAATAATAATTATACAAACAAAGAAAAATGCATAACATTGAGAAACATTTACATGTAAATAAGAAAAATTTAGAGGAAACGATATGAAATATTTTACATCAGAAAGATCGATACAAACATAATTTTAGAATATTACCATAATGACCCATAGTATGTATAGAGACAAAAATGGAAATATTTTCCACAACCATAGAGAGTATATAAAATGGAAATATTTATAAGAACTCCTAAGAATAATAATATCCATATCCATATCCAATGGTGGAATCTCATCAACAGAATCCATACGAGGAGCAATTGAAAAAACATTTCCATACTCAATTAAATCATTGCAATCCTCCAATGTTGGGTACCAAAACCACGATCTGCTCATTAGTTGAACTATCAATATCTATTGGAAAACACATGCGAGTCATCATGTCATATAATAGGAAAGGAAATTCACTACTGTTGCACATAAGTACCAGACCATGGACTATTCGAAACGGAAGATAACCAGGACATTTGTTGTTTATATCTGCAGAAATTTCTTCCAACAACTTGCATATGAAACCCCATTCATCTTCAAAGTAGTCAATTATTCATTCAACACACGGTTGACCAAATTTGAAATGATCTAATTCTTCAATTGACCATACACAAGTGGAGCCATCGTTAACAAGGCATATCAACTGATTCATGTATATTGCTAACGACATACACCGTATGTCACTGATTGGAACAAATGAAAAACCCACTCATTTTTTATTATGTCAAACCAATATATTGTATACTTGTACTGAGGATAATCTTCATACTCCTTGTCTAGATATAGCCAAAACAATTTACTTTTATAAAACAATACATTTTTTGGGGGTGAAGTGCCACCAAATGGAACAGCAACCCTTTGGCATACCCTATCAAGACTACTACAAACATAAAATTTAGACTGCATTATGTCATACATATGTTTTAGAACAACCCAATCATATTCTTTGCTGCTTACATTTTCTAATAATGAAAAGAATCCCCAGTCTCCAATTCGTATTGGCCCTATGTTTTTAAATGCCTTTGTAAATGGATTCATCACAAAATAGTTGTGTGTTTGGGAGCATTTTGTTGGTAAGGATAAAACCACCATTGGTCCAACAATACACTCTACTGTGTGTCTTGAATTTATGAATCGCAAATGAAATTGAGATATGTGGCCATTCTAATTAAGGTATTGAGCAACAAAACAATTGTCTTCACTATTGAGAAAAGGAACAAGAAATCCAAATTCGTTCGTAGAGACATTCTAGCAACGTAAAAAGAAAGAAGGGTTTTGCAAAGCATTCTTCCATTTTTTACAAGCAATGCTAAACTTTATCACAACTGATACATGGAGCCACATGAAGACAAGTTCAAGAACTTCAAATGGAAGACAACTCCAAATAGTTGGATCCATCATGAAACAATGAAATCACCTAACAAAAAAAAAACACATTTGATATCAACAAAAAAATTTAATGTTGAATAAAATTAAAAGTAACAAACATACATAATATACCATACACAATTTTCCATTTTGTTAAGGATAAAAAATATTAATGGTTGTGTAAGAGTGAAATTTTAACTAATAAAAAATAGTTGGGGAACACCTTGGCTTTTTTCTAGATTCAAGATCACATGGCTACGTGTTTTTTATAGTAGTGAATTTATTTTAGTTATATGTTTTAATTATGTATGTAATGTGAATCATAATTAACTATTTGTCAATTTTGATTAGCTGTCATAACCACCTAAAAAAGGAGTAGTCTTTAAGGTGTAATAGCCACCTAAATAATTTCTTGTTGGAATTTGACAAAAAAAATTGACTCAACCATAATGAATTCAAAAATATCAAATTAAAATTATATTACTAAATTTCTAAAACAACACATTCATATATATTAATTTTTTTCATATTTAGAATTAATCTAAAATAATTTTACTTATTTATTAATAAAACAACAGATTGTTAATATCATAAGATAATCCTTGTAATGGTCTGCATTAATATCACAACTTTTTTTTGTGGGCTAAGATGGAACCATTTATATTAGAACGAGTTAAAGCCTGTACATACATACGATGGCCTCAACCCGCCCTGAAGGGAAACCGAGTCTGTTGGCCATCTGAACTTTTTAATGGCCATCCAAAAACAAAATTTACTTAGTCTATTTATCCATGCTATATAAACTATCCATTCAAAGAAACTAACATTGTTTGCTAACTGCATTATAAACTATAACAAAGGGTAGCATGCTTTCCAGCTTCCTAACTAGGGAGATAATAAACATATATTAAGAGATTAGTCTTCCATTGCACTTGGTTGTATCTCGTCAAGCTTTTCATCCTACATCATAAGGGTTATATGAAGGTTATTCATCTCTTTCTTTACATTTGGAATGCCTTGCGCTAGTTCTGCCATCTCCATTGCCACCTGTTCCATGGCTTTTGCTAACAACCTCTTCATTACCCAATACACATGGAGGGCCTGTTTGTACAGGGACATATGTCCTCTGGTGTTTCCGGGGTCTGGTAGCAGATACTCCCAATCCTCCATTTCAGATTCTGACTACTCTTGGGTTGCCTCCTCCTCCAAATGTTGAATTATCCTCCTGATATCGGCATGCGTATCCTTAGTATATGCCCTCTCTACATACTGCACCTGGCGCTTCATCGTTCTCCTGCCACGTTTGTTTCTTGCCGGTTGGGGGCGTCCCTATTCCTGATTACCCACTTGACGACCTCCTCCTCTTCCTCTACGACCACTTCCTTGTACTGCACCGCTTGCATTACATTCCCTTACCCTGCTTCCATGTCCAATAACACTAGAGGGTGATCCCATGCATTCATCCTCTTCTCTGCCTCTGATTTTCTTATCTCTGATGTCAACCTTTGCTGATCATGTATCCTCCACAGCTCTCCCTTTAACTCTTTCACTTTTCCTTATCTGTGGTCGATTGTCCTGTTCCAAGTCATATATCTCCTCCATGTTTGCCTGAGTCTGTTCCTCTTTTTCCCAGTGTTTCGGCTTAATTTCTTCAATTCGCGAAGGTCCTCCTCCCCTGCTCTTGAAAGTTTCAGTCCTCTTCATTCTGCCCTCTGTTCTCTTACGCTGAATTTTCCTTAACCAATGAGGTCGTCCCTGTTGTTTCTTACTCTCTACGATTTCTCCTACTACGGTTGCCACCTTTTCACCCTTGCCTCCGCTCACCTCGAGGAAGTTCACTGCATACTTGCCCTTATGCCTCCACCCATATCCACTCCCTCTTACCTACCTCCCTCTCTTATGCTGCTGCAGCGTCTTTCTTTGTCGCCTACACTCGCCATAATAGCCCACTCCTCCTCGGCTTTCCCTTCTGTGAGCTGGTCCTTGTCCCACCACCATTCCGCCGTCACCTCCACCACCTTTGAGCTTCAGATTATCCTTCCTGCTACTATTTGAAATGACGCCTAGTCTACCTAACGTGCTAACCACCCGCCGTGATCTCTTAATGCGAGGTGGCTCATAATTTCCTCCCCTTATCCTTTTATTGCCTTCCCATCTTGCCACGTTTGCCACCCCGATCGGCGATCCTTTATACTTCTCGTTATTGTTCCATGGATTCATTTCTATCCTGAGTGATTATTAGGTCGAGAGTCTCCCATCCAGGTTTGTTCATACCTGTTGGCCAAACGCTATCCACCTTACCTTCTTTGCATCCCCAATTTGCCAGAATGTCTTCTGCTTTGTTTCCTTCTCACTTTACATGACTGATAATTTTATATTTGATACATTTCAAGATGTTAGCCATGTCTTGAACTAACTCGGTCATCCTCCAGCTCTTGGCCACCTATTCCCAGTCCTTCCCATTGTCGAGTTTTCTGAGCATTCCAGTTACTATCTGCGAGTCGCCTTCAATCTCCAGGTTCCTATATCCATTTCTTATTACTATTTTAATACCTTGGTATGCAGCCATCATTTCTTCTTAGTTGTTTGTCATTATGCCTCCTTTGTCTGCATACACCCATCTAGTTCGAACCATATTGTCTCTAAATATGCCCCCAAAGCCTGCAAGTCCTGGGTTTCCTTCAGAAGCCCCGTCGAAGTTCAATTTAATGAAGTTTTCCCCTGGATATCTGAACTATGCCTGGCTCTATGTCTGTGGTCTTTGGTGTCTTTCCTTCCGGGGGTAGATCATGTTGTATTCTATATTGAGCTTGGCTAATATTCTTCTCTCCTCTGGATTTGTCTTCCATTCCTCCTCCTCCCAGTTTTCAGCCAGAATAATTTCTCTTATTGCTCTTTGAGTTTTTTCCCAAATCTTCCTTGGTGGATTATTTTTGTCCCGAAATATCCTTTTCTTTCGTTCTTTCCATAGAAGCCATATAACAAATCCTACAACTAAACTCCATATTCTCCTTACTATGGAACATGAAAATTGGCCTTTTCCCCAATGGAGTGTGTTCTGCTTTATATCAGTAGGATCTCTATTATATTTTCCAAAGAGGTTCCTTACCTCATCCCATTGGTGCTGGGAAAAAGGACAGGAGTTCAGGAGGTGCTCCTGAGTCTCATTCTCTTGTTTACAGAGGTTGCATCTGGGGGGGCCTTGAAACCCTCTTTTCTGTAGCTTGTCCCACGTCAGGATTCTTCCTTTCCCTACTAACCATGCAAAAATTGTTACTTTTTGCCACCACTTATTCCTCCATATTTGTTTCCAATCTATATCTTCCTCTTCTCCTTCTTGTCGAGTGGCTAAATAGTAGGCTTCCTTGAGAGTAAAGGCCCCTTTTGTAGATTTTCCCCATCTGAGTATGTCTAGTCCCCTGCTGTTTTTTATTCTTCTTAAATCCATCTCTTTTGTTAGTATTTCTTTCTGAACTTCATCAATATTTTCGTCCCATTCTTCGGGCATCCTCCAGATCTGCTAGGTTTCATCTATCTCTTCTTCTTTCCAGTAATCTTTAACAAGACTTAATCCCATCATTGTTGCCTTCTGGTAAGTGTTTTGTATAGTTTGAATATCAGTCATTCTGTCTCTTTATTGCCATGCCTCCTCCCAGAATTGAGCTGTACTTTCGTCCTCAATTTCCCAGAAGGCGAATTTGTTTATGAGGTCTCTGTTTTGGCTTGCTAGGTCCCAGATTGAGGATCCTTTTGGAACTTCTTCCACTCTAAGGATACCTTCTATTGTTGAGGGCATGTTATATTTTTGAGTCCATATTTGTTTCCATATATCCTTTCCTCCTCTCATCCACCTCCACCACAGCTTTGCCCCCAGGACTTGGTTTAAAATTCCCGAGTCCCTGAGACCCAGTCCTCCTTTTTCTTTCTATTTTGATATGCCTTTCCACGACACTAGTGTTGTGTGTGGAGCATGATTGTTTAGAGGTCTTTGTTTCAGCGGATGTATACCCAGGAAATTGTACACACTCCACGCGGGGGGCGCGGCGGGACTGTTTCCCCCCGGGGGGTCCGGGGGCCAGCGGTCCCCCGGCGAGGGCTCGGGGGCAGCGCCCCCGAAGCTAAAAAACAAATGTAAATTTGCCTTGTAAAAGTATAGTAATTTCTAGTCAATCTGAGCCGTTCATTAGGCGGATGATCTGACGGTAGAACTTATGTTTAGTTTAGGGTTTTTTTCCCTAGAAGGCAACCCCTCTCTTTGTATGAGGGTATTGTATTTGAGGCAGCGATATAGATGTGTATTCTGTGTGTGAGCGAGAAACAGAGAGGTGAGACTGTGAGAGAAAACAGAGGATATTACAGCGGCTTTGCTGTAGGTTTTGTCTCTTCTTTTTGCTGGATAATAGAAAGGAAGGACTGGCTGTTCGAGGTGGACGTAGCCCAAACTGGGTGAACCACGTATATCTGTGTCTCTCTTGTTTTGTGCGTTTTCTGTGTTTATATTTCTGCAATATTTTATGTGTTCCATTGCTCCGTAATATATAATTTTCTAACAAAAGGGTCTCAGGTGCGCCGGTACGCAGGTATAGAAGGGTTGCAGGTGTGCCCGTACGCAAGCACAGAAGGGTTTCAGGTGCAGAGGACCACAGGCAGTTCAATGGACTCAGAGCGAGGTACGCAGGCTAGCAGTTGAGCAGGATGCGTACGTAAGCAGGTGAGCAGTTGAGCAGGGTGCGTACTGTAAGCAGGCAAGCAGTTGAGCAGGGTGAGTACTGTAAGCAAGGAAGCAGTTAAGCAGGGTGCTTACGTAAGTAGGCGAGCAGTTGAGCAGGGTGCTTACTTCTCTTAAAATCTTTGTTTATCATTGTTGTGTTCTGGGTTTGGTCCTATTATTGTTGATCTGGTTACTACAGTTGACTGGGTGATTCTCT